>VWPV01012773.1:0-35264 GCA_013389885.1 Geococcyx californianus
GTATATATATATATAAAAACAAATCCACCCCCCCTCTTTAGTTTGTGGGAAGGAGCCGTGGGCAGACCCCGTTCCCTGGCAGCTCCCTCGCACCCAGCCTGGGGGGCCCTGGGGCTCGGACCCCCCACCCCAACAGCCCCTGGGCACCCCTGGCTGGGTGCTGGGTCCCCGTGGGGCAGAGGGGGCAAAGGGGCAGCCCCTGGGGTCCCCTCCCCAGTGAAAGCAGGGCCAGGCCCTGCCCCCGGTGCTCCTGGACAGGGGGGCTTCTCCTCCCATCAGTTGTTTGACCGTGGGGGTTTATTTTTTAATTATTATTGTTATTATTAATATTATTATTAATCATTGGGGGGGTAATTATGATTATCACAATGATTAATTATTTCCATTCCCAGCGCGGGGAAGGCCGAGCTGTCCCTGCCCAACCCTGGCCCCCACCCGGGCGAGCCGCTGCCTCCAGAAACTAAAGGATTTATGGGGTTTTTAGAAAAAAAAAGGAAGGGAAAAATGGAGACGTCGCCCGGGCCCACGTGTTGGAGCTGAAAAGGGAAACAACTGCAGCACCAACACGATCTTTTTCCATTTCCCATCCCTGGCGGGGTGGCTGTGGTGGGAGCATCTCCCGCCACTCCCTCTCTGGGGTTTGGGGCATTTTGGGGTTGGTTGTCGGGAATTCCCACCCTGCTTTTAGGCCAAAGCCCTCCCAGCCCAGCAGGTTTGTTCCACGTTTTCTTGGTTTAACAAAGTCCATGCTCCACATCGCTGCTCACTCGCCGGGTTCACTTCCAAAAGCACAGCTCAGCCAGGCTGCCTCCCTCCTGTGGGCCCGATGGGGAGGGTCACACATAGATAGATATATATTTTATTTTATCTTTATTTTTTTTTTGTTTAGGGTAATTTTTTTTTTTGTTTGGTTTGGTTTTTATTCATTTTTAACTCTTTCCGGTGAACGCTTTTTCGTGCTGCTTTTTCCTCTCCCCCTCTCCTCCCCAGCCCTCTCTCCCGTTAGTGAATGGTGTTTTTTCTCTCTCATGTTGGGATGTTTGTGCTGAAAAAAAAAAAAAGGGAAAAAAAGAAAAAAAAAAAACTTAAAAAGCAAACTTTAAAAAAAAAAATGCAAGAATTAATTTAAAAATTTTAAAAAACACACACAAAACCACAAAAAAAAAAATTAAAAAACAAACAAAAATCGAATGTAGTGTTTACATCAAAGCCACCGTTTTCATGACCGATCCTTTGTCATTTCTACTTTGATTCGTAACCAGACATCTTCACGGTTTCACTTTTACAAGTTACCTTTGCTGAAGCAGAGCAGTCACTCCTGTTTAAAAGAAAACGAATAGATAAAGAGGAAACTAAAATAAAAATATTATATATATATATATAAAGCGCCAGGTCTTTCTAAGCCTTTCTATTACCAATCAGTGAGGTTTCTGTGATATATTACACACTGCCAATCTCTTTCTCTGACTAATGGAAAAATTCATGTGTAGCTCAATAAAGAGAATGTTTGTCTGTAGCCTGGGCTCGCCCCTCCTGCGCCTCTGCCTGCTTCTTTCCCCCTGCGCCTGTCGGCCTCCGTCCTAAGGGAGGAAGAAAAAAATACTGAAAAAAATCACTTTTTTTTTGAGGTTTTGGGGTTCAGGACAGGCTGAGCTAAGGACTGGGTGCAAATCTTCGGTAGACAGTGTATGGAAGCCCTTCGGGATGCTTTGGGCTGCTCCAAAGCATCATTGGGAGCAAAAATTCCACCCCCAAGCAAGGAAATATTGTTATTTCTTTTGGGAAATCAGCGTCACCAGGGTGAGGCCTTCATCTCACAGTGACATCAGAAACGCCACAAGGGGTGAATTTTTTCCGTAACACATAGGAGCGGGTTCTCCAAGAAAGCTGGGTTTTCTCACTGCTGCAGGAGCAATTTGGAGGTTTGGGGTTGGTGGGCTTTTCCCATAATTTGGGATTTTCTCACAGCTTGGGGTTTTTTTTGCATTGTTGACCATCCTGAGTCCCCTGGCTCTGCACACGCTGGCATCAGGCACCGTGTTTGTGGAAGCCAGCTGCCCCTCGGCACAGCTCTGGCAAAGCCTGGGACTGGGCTGGTTTCTCAGTCCTGCCAGGCCAAGGACCGGCTGGCACTGCAGCCACCATGCCCTCCTGAGCGACAGGAATGCTGCAAACCCCGCGGGCCCAAGCAGGCCATCCACAAACCTGGCAAAGAAGCTGTAGGGAAGTGACAGCCAGGAGTCCTCAGATTTGCTTTATGATGGGCTGCCCATCCGATGTCACACCCGAAGGGAAGGCTGGTTAGAAACAATACCCATCACACAGCAGCATCTCCTGACCAACGCGGCGACTTCAAGGTTCCTGCCGTTGAGAGCAATCCAGAAGTAGCTCGTACTGACACTGGGGAAGTCAAAGAGGCTTCTCCTCGATGACCTCCCTTTCCAAGGGCGCAGAGCCAGCAAGGGGCCACCAGTGGTCCGTGTGCTCCTCCGCACAAAGCAGCCCTTCAGCACTGAAACAGGGCGTTTTGCATTGGTGCCACAGGATGGAGCCCAGCGGCTGGCCAGGCTCTGCTCCCAGGGGAGCGAAGGGAAGAGCTGCTGGGAAAAGGTCAGGAGACCAGAAAGAGGAGAGTAAGGAAGGAATAGCCCAAGAGCCCCTGGAACACCCCCACCCCTCCCTGGTGGGGACTAAAGCACGGGTGCTACAATTAAAAACCAAACATGTGCCAGGAACATGAGAAGTCACACTACAGGCATTTCCAAACCATTTCCAACACTGACCAAGATTTTATTTTTGGTTGTTTTGTGGGTTTTTTTTAAACAATAAAACCCAAACAGCTGTGCTCTGAGCAAAACCAAAGATCTCAAAAAGAATCAGTTGAGGTTTACTAATAGCATTGCAAGTAAGGCTTCCCAAAGAGTTTTATTGAAATAAATTATCGTCACCTAAACATTGATGTGACTCCTCTCATTAAATTCACCTTCAAACCTCCTAAAAACCAACAGTAAAAAAGTTAACTAATAATCCTAGGTAATACTGAGCTGCTTCTAAAGGGCAGCAACACTAGAACTCACTTTTCAGTTTAAAAATTCAGTTACTGCCCTGTAAAACTCAACTATGCAAGCTAGAGTCAGCAGCTCCAAGCGCATCTCGTGTCAAAAGTACTTTAGAAAAGTTCCCGATGAGCAGGCTGGGCTGCAGCCGGCCTGAGCTCCAGCTGCCCCAGTTCCTCCAGTCTTTCTGAATAAACTCACGGGGACGTTGTGGGGTAAAGAATGAAACAAAAAGCGAGATATCGGAGCCATCTCCATGAAGTCCCATCCGTGCTGCTCTGGAGGCCACAACAGGCAGGTTTTTCTACCGTGCTCCCTTGGCTTTTGGTAACACTGAATTGCAGGGGCTGTAATCTTGCTGCACGTCCCTCTTTTCAATCGATTCCCCTCTGTCTCTCCCTTGTTTCTGGCCTTAGAAGGCACAGACAAATAGTGCAGCCCTGGGGAGTGAACTGAGCCAGACACCTACCAGTGCAGGAGAGCTCAGCATATTTTACGCTGGAATCTAAGTCAATCAATGCTTTGCTGCACAACTCATTACTTTCTTCCTGTGTTAGGCAGCTCAAAAACTTCCACCCAGCCTAAGAACTGACTTTCCAGTGATGCTACTCTAGCCCTCCAAGCCAGCCTACATTACACCCTTCACAGTCGACACAAACAGGGACTGAAGAGTGGGCATCTGCTCACCTAACGTGGGGTTTGCTGCAAATTTCTAAGCTTTCTTCCCTCTTGAAGTAACTCTCCCTGATTTAAGCCGAACGTGCCAGTGCCCTCTGTGAGCTGCACCCACAGCTGCTGGTGGGGAGCGCGCTTTCCCCAGCCTCTGGTGTGCAGTTAGCCTAGTGCCTCATGCTTAGCTGCAGAAATCATGCCCGTGGTTTAGAAATCGCTTTTTGTTTGTGGAGGGGACCAACATCACATAGAAAATATTACAAATAAAAGGTTAATTTGTCAGCTGCCCAAACATTACCAAACCACATGCTTTGTACAGCGGAGAGGCAGCCAGCTCACTGGGCAGCACAGCTAGCTGAACTCTGAAGAGATATTTTCCTGCTGGTAGAGAAAGCGCGGGGTGGGGAGGGGTGTATTAAATTTATTTATTCAACATTGCTCATGAGGAGAAGGAAGGAGGGGCAATGAGCGCTAAGAGTTTTGCTGCATCTGAAGTCTGCGTTCGGCAGCGGCAGCGAGCATCCTGCGACGCAGGGTGACGGGATCGGCGGATGCTCCCTCAGGCGCAGGAGAGGGCTTCTCTGTGGTCAATTCCTCATCAGAGGTTTTGTTTAAATAACGCCTGCAAGAGGAAAAAGGAAAGGATGGGTGAGCAGAGCCCACCTCATTTTGGCTCTGGAAAATACTTCACTGGTACATCCACAACGTAAGGGAGGGTGCAAGGCCTGCTGCAAGCAGGAAGATACCTTGATAAAAGTGCACGCAAATTATGAACTGAAGAATAAAAAAGCCCATATGACCCAGGGTAGAGCTGGCAGAAGCTCTTAGGGCTTGTGCAAGATCTTTGTGCCTGTGGGAGGGAGCCAGTGCTAAAGGTGGGGGCTCTACTCTTAACTCAGAGCAATCCACTGAGGCTGCAGGTGAGTCACCACATCTTTCTGCTCCCGTTATCCCACCACCTGGAAGAGTGGCAGCATCCACCTCAAGAAGTCCCTACCTGACAAGGAGTAAGCCTTTGACAGAAAGGGCACTAGGGCTGCCAAGCGTAAGATAAGGCAAAAATACAAGGAAGCAGCTGCCAGAGTAAACATCGCAATGAAATTTTACACTTAGCAACAAAGCACAGTAGTTTGCAAGTCCACAGCTCTTCAGGGCAGGAATGGAACCACTAAACCAGATTTCAGAAATACTTTTGTCTCCCTAAATTACATTTTTCAAACATGAAGGAAAAAACATTCTAGGAGCAAGCCTATTTATAGAAAAACTTACAAAAGGTGTCACACACCCAGTTATTTATATGGAGGCATTTCACTGTGAAATAAAAAAAAAAGAGTGTAGGTAGCGTGATAACATCAGAGGACAGGCTGCTATGAAGACAGGCTGAGAGACCTGGGGCTGTTCAGCCTGGAGAGCAGAAGGCTCTGGGGAGACCTCATAGCACCCTTCCAGTTACCTAAGGGGCTAAAGGAAAGATGGTAGGGACTTTTTTACAAGGGCTTGGAATGACAGGACAAGGGGGAATGGCTTTAAACTGGAAGGGGGAAGATTTAGATTAGACATTGGGAAGAAATTCTTCTCAATGAGGGTGTGAGGGTGGGGAAACCCTGGCACAGGTTGCCCAGAGAGGTTGTGGCTGCCCCATCCCTGGAGGTGTTCAAGGCCAGGTTGGATGGGGCTTTGAGCCCCCTGATCCAGTGGGAGGTGTCCCTGCCCATGGCAGGGGGTGGAACTGGATGGGTTTTAAGGTCCCCTCCAACCCAAACCATTCCATGACTCATAATGTAGTTTTTGTAGACCCTTTCAGTAATCTCCCTGCAATACACAGGAAAGGACATTTGTTACAAATGCTAAGAACTGTTCTCTGAAACACTAACACACCCTTCCTTCGCTTTTTAATCAGCCACTGGGCGCTAGTAAAGTTCACCAATGTAGCTGGAACATCTGTGAAAAGAAGTTAAACTCTACCTACAACACCTATTTGTAGTTGGACTCCAAGAAACAAACCTCATTGTTCTCTCTTTAGTAGTGTTGACATGCTGGTCATGAGGTACTCTGACATGCTTTAGTAAGTGGTCATCTATCAGCTCCATGCTGCTTTGTGCTTAAGACACTCACTCTGTGTTTGGAAAAAGCAGTGCTTGACAGTGATTTCAGGTGTAACAGCCCAGGCCGTGTGGCCTGACGCCTACATCAGGAGGCAAGCTATAGATGACCAGAGGATTCAACACATGTAACTTATTATAGGCTCAAACTAAAGCCCATTGAAGCTGGAGAAATCATTCTCATATTTCAAAGAGCTTTGAAACAAACTCTTAGAGAAGCTTTTGTACACCTTGGGACACAGGACATTATCTCAGAACTGGAATTATTGGCAACAATTGTCTTCAAGAGCATCCTGAGCCTGCTGTAGCAAATGTATTCATTCCTATTACTAGTTTTTGCATCAACCCAGGCTCTCAGTGGTCATAATCCATTTGAAACCCATTCTGGGGGACTATAACTGAGTTACCAGGCTGGGGCTTTAGGAAGGAACGTACTTTCGAGCTTGCTGCAACAAGTCCTCCTTCCGCTGAACCAACATACGCTGTCTTTCATCTGCTGACTTTGAAAAGCGACTTCCCCTGGCCTCAAAATCTTCTGCTTCACTAGGCTCTGTTTCCATTTCGTTGAATTCCACCATTTCTTCCAGTCTTGAGTTCAGTTCAAGTGGCACTCTCTCAGTCTAAGAGAAAAGGAAAAAGGCCGTAAGTCTTTGCAAAATTTGCTAAGCAGGCTTCTTTGCATCAAATCCACAAGCTCCAAAGATCTGTCATTTTCTGAGGCATTGGAAGAAATGAGACTCTCATTTGCTGTACCCAGTTCTCTTGGGCTCCATCGAAAACCCCAGCCAAAATACAGAACAAAGCTATTTCAAAACATATTCAAAGAGTCTGTGTTCTATAACGCTGTATCTTTTATGCCATGTCTGAAAGTAATCTCAAACATTAATTACTCATAATTAATACTCTACGAAAATGGGGCATTTGAAATAGTCAGATTTTGCAGCTGACTTGACAAGCAACACAACAGTAAAGAGCTGAAAAAGCAGAAATCTATATACTAAGGAGAGAATGGTAAATGGATTCATAAAGAGGATGTGTGCCTGAGAAGGGAATTTATGAGGCTTCGGTTCACCAAAATTATTGTGTATCTGGGCTGCTGGAGTGAAGCTGGCAACTGTCCCAGGCCTGGCGTGTCAATAAAAGAAGCTGGCAGCCCTGCACACACTACGTTGTCACCCTTGACAGCTGGCCGACAACGCTAACGTGAAAATGAGCTGATGAACGACAACGCTGGTGAACGAGCACAGGTGAAACAGCATTTCCTGATCACATCCTGTCATATACGATCAGATCAGCTCTGCGATGGGAAAGCAAGATGTTACTGAGCGTGGTAGTGTCAAGAAACAAATCACCTCAATGGAGGGCTTAAGGGTTTAGCCATCAGTTGGTATCCCAGAGGATTACTCAAACAAGTAGGATGCATCAGAGAGGTATTAGCCAAGTCAGTTCCTACTGCCTAGTTTCGGGCTTTTGTATACCCACCACAGGAGCCTTAACAGCCGCTTACGTGGGCTCCGCAGCGGGACTGCTGCTCAAATCCCAGCAGCCCAGACTTGGCAGCATCACAGCATGCAACACACAGGCTTCAGTAGCTGACGTGCAAAAGAAGTTGAGTCATTCCAAAGCCCTAGAGACGTACTGGTAACACCACCTCCCCGACGCAACGCCTTCAGAGAGCAGAAACCAAGACAAGCGTCACTTCCCATCAACCAGGTGAACCAAGCATGAATGTCAGGGCCTAAGACTGAGCTGTATGAACGCTGCAGCCACAAACACGTGTGTTCAGCCTATTTCAGCAAAATCTCAGCATGCTAGAATTTAATGGAAGGGCTCCCCATACCATACACACTGATGTGTTGGGGTAACGTGATGGGGAGCTCTTTGAGTCATGTGCCAGAGGAAGAAGCGAGAGCTCCACAGAATAATCCCATGGATTAGACTCAGAGACAAGATGACCTTGGAAGACCAAGAGGAACTAGTATGGAGCAACCTGACTGCTGCTTCTGATTACCACGTAGGTGGACATGGAGAAGTGAAGCTCTGCAGGGTAAAGCAGTGATGAAATTATTTACAGTGAGGGTGGGGAGGCCCTGGCCCAGGTTGCCCAGAGAATTTGTGGCTGCCCCATCTCTGGAGATCTTCAAGGCCAGGCTGGATTGTGCTTTAAGCAACTTGATCCATTGGGAGGCACCCCTGCCCATGGCAGGGGGGCTGGAACTGGATTGGCTTTAAGGTACCTTCTGACCATTCTGTGATTCTGCAATTGTGGGTGATGTTCAGACAAGATCACTTTAGGTTTTTTTCCCTGGGCCATTTGTAGCAGCAGTTAGCTAACCTGAGCTTTTTTTCATAATGTTACAAAGATGCAAAAACCAATACCTAGAGCCTGTTTCTCCATCTGAGCACAAGGGTGGTTACTGAGGAGGTTTTAGAGGCAAAAATATAAAAACTAATAGCAGTAAAGGTTATGACAAACCTCAGTATGACAGCAGATCTCAGATGTAGAAACCTGGACACTACAGAAACTACTCTTTCAAGCTCCAAGACAAAACGAGTTAGTTTCATGGAAGCTAAGGATGTCTCAGAATTGTCTCTACAGAGTCACCAAGTACTTAAGCAATGACAATAAGCCAGATTCTCAAGCGACGGGGGGGAAACAAGAGCTGCACCAGCCAAGCTCCAGCTTTATAACAACAGCTTACAGTTAAGTCTGAGCAGTCCTACCCTGTGTCCACCCAGGATTACAGAAAGAAATAAACAAACACATAAAACATTTTAAAGGATAATCTTTACATAAATTTTAGCGCACGAAAATACAAGCTTGCAGAAAACAGCTACAGCTGCTCAGGGATCTGTTCTTATAGGGAGTAACAGCAGAGTCAGAAAAGAGGGAGGGAAAATATAATAGGGATGGAGAATGAGGGTGTCAAGCATTATGCACACTGCTGGAAGTGTTAGCATTTCAATGCACAGCTGGAGAAAAGGATGTGCACAGCATCTATCAAGTGTACAGGCCAGGGCTGTTAGAAGCTGTCAACATTTAGAGTGTTATCTCACAAACCTTTAACACGATTTATTCCACGATGGTGCTCAGAGATGTCTCTCAACTACTCTTATGATATATCAGCACTGCACCCCAAACCCATAAGCTATATTGAGGGCTGAAATCAGTCATCATTTATGTCTTTGAATTCTAGATAGAATTATGTCATAGTGTGACATATGGCACAGAGGAAAACCACCACTACTCATGAAGAAGGGTGCTTTTATTTGAGCACGTTAAGTCCCCTAAGGAGTGTCATTTTGAACAAGAAGAACATCAATGGGTCTGCCACTTGCTGTTCGAAATGTGCCAAGATCCTCAGCAGGTATGTTGATTCAAAAAGAGAAGGAAAGAGATGGATAGCTTGTAAAACTTACTCTAGGGCTGCAGTACAATGCAACCAGAGACACCACAGTCTCTCTCAGGGTCTGTATCATAAAGTGTGAAGTTAGATCTATTCATTATCCATAAATTCAAGTCTCACCCAAAGGAGATGAGGATGGCTTCTTACATCCCTTCCTGCTTGCATTCAAAAAGCTTCTTAAAAACCAAGCGCAACCTTGAAGTAGCTCATTTGTTGCTGGACCTTTCCACATAGACTAGAGTTTGACTGCCTCCAGCAACATGTTCTTCTAGCAAGAAGAAAAAGAACATCTACAATACACCAGGCACTCAGTTAAAAACTGAAATAAAATTCAGAGAGACAGGAGTTTCCTAGAGGAAGGATGTCCCTAGGCTCCCAAGTCTTCTCTCTACAACAGAAGTACAGTCGATAGCGAGGAGGTAAGCCAGCTTTCCTCCTAGGTTGATCTCCGTGGCTATGTAACAGAAGTGAACAGCTTGCTTGATGCCAGATGAAGCAAACACTGGATGCACAAAGCATTTATGAGGCAGGAGGAGGCCAGCAGGAACTGGAGCTTCCACAACGCTGCCCAGCAGCAAGTTTCTCTCAGTGCTTGGCAGTCTTTAAGACACCCACTTCAGCCCATGCCTATGAATCCCATTTGGCACAGTAAATCCCTATTCAGGAAAACCTGAGCATTGGCCACCAGCTCATCCCACACACAGAGCCACCAGCAGCTCCACTCAGTGGGAAATTCACAACCATTCTTGTACCTCCAGGCTATCACTGTGCTATTCTATGAAACAAAAATACATTCTCTGTCTAAACTGCCATTCACTCCAGCTAAGGAACGTGCGTGTCTGTAGTTCAAAGGAAGAAGCCGTCACTGTCAGAGAGCACATGCTCAATGACACAACATAAGAACACTGCTCCCAGGTTTTTCAAGTTCTGTAGGCAGAAGGACGGAGACACAGGTAGTGCCAGACAGGCAGGGCAGGCAGGAAGGCAGGCAGGAAGGAAGGCCAACAAAATCATTTCATGTAGGATTTGAAGCCAGTCCCAAGCTAAGGAAAACTAGTTAGATAACATTTGTAAAAAGAAATGCTCTAATCATAAAGAACAGGGAAAATGCCACTAAAACCTTCAAGTTAACCCAAAAAATTACTAAGAAGTTGCTAGACCCAGATCAAGATTTTCATCCCTGCAATTCTGCAACTCCTACACCAGCCTCTTACCAGACACCTGCATCCTCCCCATCTCCTTTTCTTCATCCTCAACCACAGTACCAAACTAGATGAAAGGTTCTTCTCTCTGGCAACCCACTAATGAGGGAGCTGACACAGTTCAAATTCAGGAGTAACAGGTTTCCTAGTTAGGTTACTAAAGGCTGCAATGGAAAGGGAGGTTTATAAAACAGAAACCCTCATGATTTTGCTGCTACAGCCAGGGAAAATAAAAGTGGAATGAGACCTTATTTGACTCATAGGCTAATTTTTTTCTTCCTGTCACATTTTAGTTGACACACACTGTTTAATAACAGAACAGTAACACACATTATTGTGCTTTATAAGTAAAAGGACTGTCATCTCTTGGTCCCGTTCGTATTCCACTCCAACCACACCAATGCTCCCCACATCTCCAAGTGCTTTCTCCGGGACATGAAAGAATTCTTACACCCAGAAAAGAAACACTATTCATTTTAAGGGAACTGTCTGGAGACATACAGAATGGGAAAGGCAAAGCATCCTGCTCTTTATACTCCACAGATGGGCCTGGGCCTGACCAGACGTGAACAGACACATCTTTTTCTGTTCTTTGTGTCACTTCAGAGCACTCGCCTTCAAGGAGGAAAAAGAAACGCGCACAGATCAGTCTATGCAGAAGCACTATGCTGAAGTCTTACTGCAGCTGCCTGACAGTACGACTCCTGGGGTGAAACACGAAGAAGGGCTCTATCAGCCTGATGTGGAACTGAACAACATGTGTTTATCTGTCCATGCAGCTTCTAATTGTGTTTTTTGCCCATTTTTATGCCAATTTACCTGGGTGACAGTTTCAGTATCCTCCTGATCAGTACTGTGCCGCTCCACAGAGTTGTTTAATGCAGGTCTAATGCTATCCACGCGCTGAAATGCAAACATCACGGGTTTAATACAGTGTGTGAAATGGCAAAACAAAAACAAGTTCTTTGAACACATTCAAACCCTGCTCTCTGCAACGTCACGTGCTATGTTCAATTTAGAAACAGATAAGTTAGCAATAAACAGAATGCACGGTGTTGAAAGAGAATTCTCTCTGCTTCCCCACACACAGACTCCAGATAACAGTTCTATCTGATGTGCAGAGACCCAGAATTCAATATTCTTATTAACAGAAACATTGTCCCCAGACTGCTTTACCGAAATTTGCTATCACTAATTAAGAACAAGGCATCATTTTACCGACTCCTTTATTTGCAGAAAACCTTCCTAAGTGGTACAATTCAATTATCTGTCAGCAGAGAAATCAACTGGAAATGTTCTAAAGGCTCTGCATAAGAGCGACCCAGAAGAGCCACTTTAACTGAGAAAACATTTGTCTCTAGTCTAGCTAGGACATTTTTAATATATTTTTTGTACATGACTAAATTTAATGCATTTACAGAGATTTAAACAAAGGAAAAACAAATCTTGAAGGTTTTTTTTAACTAGAATTTGGCAGTATATAATGTGTTTGAGGCTGTATAGACGAGCACTTCGTGCGTCCTGCAGTCCAATCACATCAATAAGGGGCAAACTACAGGGCATGGGCGATAAAACCTGACTTTCGTTCATAAAGAAAATACTCTGTATTATAAATGGATAACACACATCCAAGACCAGTCCTAATACATTAAAAGCCCTTCTTCTAAGGGCCACAGCAAGCAACAGTTGCATATACCTCAATCACACACCACAAGACATTCCAATTGAGTTGTAACATGGAGATATAATACACCTGGACTGCCAAAACCCATTTGACACTTCCAACTGAAACATGTTCAAACAGGTAAAATCTGAAGAATAATACTGCATTAAGCTCAGCTGGATTCACCAGTGCTTCAGCTCAACCTCATTCCCCTCATTATTAACATGCTCAGTTCTGTGGTAAGAAAATCAGTTGGTTTAGGTGCACAGTCTTACAACTTACCTGTGTGGGGAAAGGCACTTGGATGCGCCCTTCTAAGATGTTGTCGGTGGTGATTTCTACAGAACGGGTTAGCTGCAGATCCTGTAGAACTACATGATAAGGAACCTGAGGGAACATCTCCTGAATCTGATGGGCCTGGAGAAAACAAGGTTTATAGAGTAAGTATCAGCAGTACATAAAAATCAGCTTGTGAATATCTCAACAGTAAGAGATAAACACCAAACAGCTGAAAGATGGTGTCTGTGATATGATAATCCACATGCAAAAGGAAAAGAAGAGAAAGAAAACCCATGCTGGAATGGATTTACACGACAATATTTTGACTCCACTGATGCTAACAGCAAAATCTGCAACTCCTATGGAGATACCACATAGTCTGGCAAATTTAGGTTCCTGAACAGTGCTTGTAGATGCACAAAGACTTCAAAAGCTTCCCAAATCTCTTTTTGTGACAGACTTTTTCACAGGATCACAGTATCATAAGGTTGGAAAAGACCTTTGAGATCATCGAGTCCAACCTATGACCCAACACCTACACCTACTCCTACTTGTCAATTATTAACTAGTATTATTATTAATAAAGTACTACACAAAATTCATCAGTGACTGAAAGTTAGATCAACACTTAAAAAAAAGTCTCATTTTTCTTCATTCCAGACGGGTTCCAAAATGGTCCCAGTAAGGAAAAGTGGAATAAGTTTTAATAACCTATTCTCTCCAACCACCCTGCCTACAAAGCTTAATAGGATCTGAAAGCTCAAGTAAATTAAACAAGAAACTGTTATTATTGAATTTCAAGTTACTTAAATAATATCCAAATTAAATAGAGGACAGACAAACAAAAAGCTTTGGAGTCAAACAGCCAGACCTCAATAAATATTATAATCCAAGTTTTAACTAATGCTGAAAGATACGGGGTGGGTAGGAATGAGAACAACAAGAAAAGAAAGCTGGAAGGAGTTTTGAAAGCAAAGCAAAAACTATGCACCATTTGACAGTGAATTCAAATGCAAGCAAGTACAGCAAACCTAACTCTCCATTGTACTAACCTGTGACCAAACCAACTGACTCAGCATGTCAGCCTCTGGCCTTTCTGAAATACTTCCCTAGGTTTTCATTCAGTAACACAAAGGAGAATTTAACTTATTTTCTGTTAAAAATGTGTCACACTTTACTGGTTTGTTAACCTGGGCTTTTCCATTAAAGTAGACATTTTAATATAAGTTGCTACTGTACTTTTAATAACACACTATGTTACGAAACCATTGTTCACCCTTACCAAAAACCCATTTGTGTCACTGTGTCTGGTAGAAGAAAAACTAAACCAGCCTTATATGGAGAGTTCCTGCATATTTAACTAGAAAATCATCTGCCAACACCTTACTGCTCCCTGCCTGCCCTGCCTCAAACCCCCTAAAAACTGTGGCCTTATCCTGTCGAAGCTTAAACAGTACTGAAGGTTGTGGGAGAGACCTCACATGCAGCAAATTCCATCACTTTCATGGGATACCTCACTGAACGCTTATTAACACCATAGCACACAGTAGCGTTAAAGAACTCAAAGGAAACAGCACTAAACGAACTGTGTGCTTTATGAGATGCTATCACATTCTCTTTTTGCACGACATTAATATTCATGTATGAAGTCAAGAAACCTGGGTTTCCACCCTCAGCACTCCTATTATCATGAATCAGCAAGAGTTGACTGTGCTATAGAGAGCCCCATCTCGCACTGACAAGACACTCAAACAGCAAAGTTATCTAGCAGTTCAGTGCTATTAAAAATAGATACTAAAAAAATCAAAAGCTATAGAACAGGTTTGATTAGTTACCACTTGACCAACAGCTAAATGCTCTGGTTACAGACTCACACCCTTTGCTATGGCAAGTTGTGAGTGAAGATAAATAGTGTAAAGGAGCTGAACGAGTTGCAGTTGGCAAGCAACAAAGAAGTCTCCTTATCTACACAGAAAGTACGTGTAGTTTTTCTCCCTCCTTTACCTACCTCCAGACCCGTTCTGGTATGTTTGCACATCTGAACCCACATACAGCCCTAACTTCACTATAAGACATCTAAACACTGTTTTAACTTCCCTCACCCTGATGTTCCTCACCTACAAGTACGTCTTTCCCCACCACAACACAAACAGGAAGGCTGAGGTGCAAGCTATTAAAGCAATCTTACCATAGCATTAAGCTGGGAGTTGCTGGCTTGTGTGATACCGAGGATGTTTGTAGTGTGCATCACTTCTACTGAAAAACTGGGCAGCCAGCTGGCAATTCGAGAGCCTGAGAAGAAGAAATCACCAAGAAAGTCAAGCAAGAATATAAGCCTCTCAGCAGGTGAAGTAGTTTTACATGTGTTTAACATAAGTCTTCATATTTACACAAGGTACATACAGGGAGTTCTGCAGTGCAATTCATCCTTAAGGTCTCCAAACACAGACAGGGCTGGAGTAAGTCAATAACTGGTGATTCTGTCTTCAAACACACCTAACATAGTGGCTTAACACTCTGAGGGCCGGAAACGGATCAAGAAAACAACATATCCTTGTTTTCTTGTTTTAACGTTCCCATTAAAGGGAATATCAAAATAATCCAGAGCCAAATTCACTTCTGCAATACATTAATAACTCCAGCAATTTTAATAAAAACAGGCCAGCTTCTAAACAGGTGGAATTTGGTCCCAAAATGTGTCAGCTACATCTGCCTGGCAGCACTGAGAAAATGTTACTACAAAGGCATTCAGAGTAACTGAACAAAGTGACTGCTGCAGTTGTGTGCTTGGGCTGAACAGAGTAGGCACATGGCTGGCTCCCTCCTCCTTCCACATTTGTTTCCATAAACACAGGGTTTGCTCTGTGCCGCTTCTCCTCTACCTGCACAATAATTTTGCAGGTCTCCAAGCCACAGGAGAGCACTGAAGGGGACAGCTATCAAAAAGCAGCATGGTATTCTACATATAAATGTCCTTTGGAGACCTAAAGCACCCCAAAAGTGGGAGCCATGCAAGAAGCTGCCAACCAGTCACAGTGTACTTAGAAATGTCTGACCCTTCTCTGCTCATTATTCCCACAATCTCCAGAGACCGTAAAACCGGTGCAGACAAAGAACGAGTCCCTATGGAAGTCTGCGGTACCTCAGCTACGTAATGGGAGCTCCACAAGAAGCCCAAAGCTGAGTATATGCACTAGTGAAATCTACTGAGAAGCAACAAGACTGTCATCAAAAACCTGCTGAAGACAAACACATGCCGGTATCAACCAAATAAAAAAGATCCAGAAGATGAGCAAAAGAAATTGCCTCTTTTAGAACAAGCACACGGAGAATTCATCACAGTCTGAACTCACTTCTGCTTTGTGAGTAATTAAAAGACATCACTGAAAAAACCCCACACAGAACTGTTCTGGATACACCACTCCTTCTAACAAGGTTCTACAGACTTCAGCACTGCAAGTTTCTCGCAAACTGAGTGGCAAATGGACTTTTGACAACCTCACATTAGCTAGGGATAGGGGAAAGATCAGCTTATAGACTGCACCACATAGGGTTTTTTCCTCCTTGACTGTCACTGATTAACCAGCCACTTGGTAACAAAACAACACACATGAGTTTCCCATTCTGTTGGTCAACATGGCACGCAATGAATAAATGCCAGCCATAAAACTGACAACCACCACAAAACAAGGCAAAAGGGAGCACCTGTACAAAATCTTTCAGGAAGGCTCTGTAGCTCAATCTCAGACACACTTACCTGAGCTCCTGCAAAGGAACTGCAAGAAACACAGGTGTGTGACAAACACCAAGTAGACACACATTTTAAAGTTCAATTGAAACATGGACAGAATTCCCTGCTACAGAAGTCCGTTCCCTTCATTTATCTGGGCAACAGCATCAGCTACCACATCTGCGTAGCTCACCGTCAAAGTGGAAGAAGTGATTGTGCTGGTTCAAGCGTGGTCTGCCTTCTGCTACTGCCACAGGGACCAGGTTTTCATCCAGATTTTCCCTTTGGTGATCCTCCCTCACATGATGACTGTCAGTGATATTAAGAGACATTCTGCAGGTGGGGCAAGATGTATCTTGTTCCAGCCAGGAGCGCAGACATGAGCTGACAGGAAAACAGTAATATTATGGTGAGCTTGCAGCCTTTTTGCAAGACATCAGTATCACAAGTACATCAAGCAGCTGCAGCATATTCTGTACAGAACACCAAACGCACATGGACTGCTCAGAGATAATTTGTTGGCTATGCTTGATGAGCTCCTGATGTCTCTGGCACAGAGTTCTTATTTCTTTCAGCTGAGAACACTCAAGTGTTCACTTTTATAAATAAGCATGCAGATTTATCACAAACTTACAACAGAATCATAGAACGGTTTGGGTTGGAAGGGACCTTAAAGAACATCAAGTTCCAGCCCCCCTGCCATGGGCAGGGACCCCTCCCACTGGATCAGGGGGTTCAAAGTCCCATCCAACCTGGCCTTGAACACATCCAGGGATGGGGCAGCCACCACTTCCCTGGGAAACCTGGGCCAGTCCCTCCTCACTCTCACAGGAAAACATTTCTCCCTGTGATCTCATGTCTATCTCCCCTCTTTCAGCTTAAAATTGTTCTCCCTCATTCTATCCCTGCCCTCCCTGACCAAGAGCCCCTCCCCAGCTTTCCTGGAGCCCCTTTCAGTACTGGAAGGCTGTTCTAAAGTCTCCCTGGGAACAACCCCATCTCTCTCAGCCTGTCCTCATATAGGGGGGGGCTCCAGCACTCGAATCATCTTCACAGCTTCCACTGGACTCAATTTAACAGATCCATTAAAATTTAAAACACTCTCCAAGTTTGTTGTCCCTCTAGGTCAGAACAAGCAAGTTTTGCTTGGAAGGGGAAGCAAAGCATTTCTTTTCTCTCACCATCCTCAACTGAAAAAGGACAAAACCCCAAAAATGTACAAGTATTTAAAATACAGTGACACATCTCCACAGCAATTCTGCCAGTGTGATGTGACAATGGCACCTCCAAAGTTTTCCAAATATTATTTCAGAAATATCAATACCCAAAGCACCACCAAAGTGAGCACAACTCTGGGAAGGCTTTGAGCCCCCTGATCCAGTGGGAGGTGTCCCTGTGCACAGCAGGGGAGCTGGAACCGGATGGGCATTAAGGTTCCTTCCAACCCAAACCACTCTATGATTTATTAATACTAACCACTGCTGTGCCATTACAATGTTTATTTAATTCTGAACATTCACTGCCTTGCAGAAAGTGAGAAGTGTTTGAAATGCAAGTTTAAACAGTCAGCTGTGCCTACTTTTTGATTCAGACTGATATAATCCAGTTACAGTATTTGTTGGCACATTAAACCTAATTTTCCGTATGGAAGAACTGAATTTCACAGAACTGAACACATGTCAATATTACACACTTGCAGGGTGGGGTTTTTTTTCCCAACAGAATCTCTCAAAATCCTTTAGAAAGGCAGAGACATAGAAAACGGCCAAACCAATCTGCTTCCCAAACTGTATCTGCAAATGGAGTAAAGGCAAAGACCACAGGTCTGGGCTGACAGAGCAAGGAAAAAGCCCTCACTGCAGGATTACAGCAGTCAAGGATACCAGCACTCTGCACAACTCCTGAAGCTGCCGCATACAGACATACTACCAAAGTGGATTTCAGCATATTTAAATGGAGAGTTTTCAGAAATTAGTGATGGACCTTCAAGAAACAACTAAAGCACTGCAATAAAAATCTACCATCTTCCACAGCCTCAGTCATCAGCACAGCCAGCACATTAGCATCACCAGTGCTGCCCAACTTCACCTCCGCTGTCACAGGAAAAGCACCCTGCACACGGCCAGCTCAAATCTCTGCTACAGTCGGACTCAAAAGGTCACCTGTGAAACACCCCAAGAGACACAACCTACCACCGTGCTGCTGCTCCTTAACAGCTCAGCCACTGAGATGCTGGAACAGACACCAACCCCTTTCAGCTTGGCATCAGCACCAAGCCCTACAGGCTTGCACAAGTCGGCTGTGGTTATACCCATTCTGTACTGCTCAGGCTCAGTTCCCTACAGCACCTCAGCAGAAGGACTAACAATAGGTCAAGGCTGGCAACATTTCAGAGCAACAAGTCTTTAGAAATTATCTGCTTCCTAAAAGATAAAGGAGTTTTAACAGAGACTAAAACATTCAGACTCTCACTCCCATTAAACTTCCTTAACATTTAGGCAAAGCATTGACCTTGGGAATGTGAATCTTCCCTGCCACCTTCTACTCCAAATAAATGGCTATGAAAAAGAATCCCATGTATTTGAGAATGGACACAATATTTAGCCTGCTGGCAAAATCACCAGAGTTTTATGAGGAGAGACACCTTGCAAATAGAGTTATTAATTACAACTGGATTTCGATAGTAGCCTGACAATATTCCAGAAGCATTTGGCCAAGGCTCTCAGACACATGGTATGAATGTTGGGAGCGTCCTATGGAGGGACAGGAGCTGGACTCAATGATCCTTGTGGGTCCCTTCCAACTCAGGTCATTCCGTGATTGTATGATTCCCTGATACTTAAGTCAACCACTGCAACACGTTCCCTCCCTAAATGCACCGCGGAGGTAAGTGTAACTTCGCTTCAGAAAAAACACAAAAGGATCCTTTTAGATACAGATTAAACAGCTTTCTGAAGAGAAGACCCATGGCTTCTCAAGTGCTCAGTAGGTGATTAAATATTTATATGATTCGGTAGCACTGGAAGAGAGAGTTTCTGCTACGGAGGCACATTATCTCATTAGGGACTTCTTGGAACACAGATAAATATTTATGGCAAGGTTTGTCATAAATGACAACAAATTAGCACACAGATTATAACCTCTGGTTTGACAGTTCCCAGAAAAGTAAAAAGCCGTTTGCAGGAAGTAACTTGCTTATATGACACTGCAGGGTTGATTTAACTGATCGTGCGTGGTAATCACATGGCATTTCAGAAACTTCTGGTTCAATTCCTGTATCTCCTCTCAATTTTAAGCACACAATCTAAGAAAACGCACATTTAGCTCAGCACACTGCCTTCACAAGCAACTATTCGCTACTGAGTGAGCGTAAGAAACAGCACATTGAGGGATCCTTTGGCCAAGAAGCCTCCCAGATCCAACTACCAGTTGCTTAGGGACCTCTTCAGCTAATTTGGGGAACCTCTTGTACAGCCCTGGTGGACTTTCCCCATGACATCATATAGACAGATCTGGCCTCCACAGCTGCCCTGGAGGCCTCAACACCATGTAAGGATGTACCATATAAAAATATTGCCTGCCTTCTTTTTAATTATCCGAAAGGTACTTTAGGATCTAACTCCAATTTTTCTTCCACACCTGAAAACCAATACCCCTTCATGCAAGAGGGGATGCACAGGATAAAGTAAGGGGGAAAAGAGTGTGCTCTACCAAGCAGCTACACAGCAAGGCAGGGTACAGACTAGCAATTAAGATGCCATAACTCAATACTACGTACTCATTAGCTGACAAGGTGCACGCTCTTAGTATGCAGGAAGAAGAATGCACCAGGTGAAACAAATCAAACATCAAAATGACTGAAGAGAACACAGCTTGTACTTTACTATTAGAGGCAGACCACGATGACCCAGGCAGGAAGCATTCACAGCTTTGCTGATAGTTTTATTTGTCACCCTGCTGTAATTTTCAGACGGAGCCATATATCCCTTCCACCCTCTCCAGCCCCAGAAACGTACTTGTGGAAGAGATGGCCACAAGGCAGTTTACGTGCAGACTGCATGGAGTCCCAGCAAATGGCACAGTCATCGTTATTGACTGCCAGCTCCTCGGGTGTTGCAACTGCAAACCTACAAAGAAGGAAGAGACAGAAATCATGATTACACCAGCTCAGCCTCCTTTCTAAAGAATGCCACACTGAGAAAACCTTATCCTCCACATTAACTTCTCCTTGGGAGAGGTGTGCCAGCAGGCTTCCTGGTTGTTTTCCAGAACTCAAACTCACACTGCAAAGGAAAACACACACACTGCCCTCCTGTGCCTTCTTACAGGCACATTTTTGCACATCTCCACATAAGTGCAAAAAGCTTTGACTTAGTGACTTCCAAGAAGTATAATTATTAGGTTGAGAAACTCAGGATAGAATCTGTGAGATTTGATTGACGTAGCTTTTCTAAATGAGTTTTAATAGCTGTACGCGTTAAGATGTCTTCTTGGAACCATAAGCATTTAAAGTCTGACTAACTTTGACATCAGATTTTGCCAGTCCCCATTTGTCTTTGATATATTTTCCTTTTTTTTCAACTACAGCACCATGCAAGCAGCTGCTGCATGGCACCCAAACACAGACAATATAGAAATGAGTGGTATAATGTTTCACAGTACTGCTGGCATGGAATACATCTGAAAAATAACTACACAAAGGCAGGGAGTTCACTGCCATTGGCAGCTTCAGGAGGAAGCCAGAATGTGATTCTTCCAGAACAATCAGAATGACAAAAACACATGAAGGCGCTCAGTCACTTGCAACTCAAACAGCTTTGTGAGCAGCTTAAAAGGGTTAAGCAGCTGCATCTTACCAAAAAGAAACAATGCATTGTGAATGAATTTTGATATGCAGCTCTTAACCTGATATTACAGCCATTAAAAGACTTCTCATGAAGAAAATCTTGGGACTTTCTACAGAAGCCAGTTTCCTCCCTCTGGACTACACCAGCAGGCATCAGAGCTAGTCAAACTCACAGAAGTTCAACAATGGAAATGGTATGGCAATGTAGGGAAAGATAAGACTTCCTGTCACCCTTAAAATGACTAAGGACATAGCTGAGTGATGAAAACAATGGATCAGAGATGCAGCACTATCTGGCATCCTACTAGGTCTCAGCAGGTCTTTCGATTTCTCTGTATTGTCACAATATAGAAGCATGCAATAACGCAGTCACGCTGAGAGCACCTTGCAATTAGAAGTACAGCCTTCAGGTTTAATAAATACATTGTTAAAGCTGGGCAGGTTTTAATTAGTAGTTTTATTTTATTTCAGGCAGTAACTGAATTGTATGGCCTAATGAAATTAAGAGTATTTATTTTTATCAAAGCCAAACCCAGTATTTGACAACTGAATCAGGCAGAGCTCTGCAGAGCATACATCACCCCAGCAGGGCGTACACAAAAGAATATAAGAGAAGAAATACTGGACGGGGGAGTTCGCTTGTTGGCAGTAATACATTACCAGTAATAAAATCATTATAAAAGTCAATCCTACCTATCTGTTAAAACCAGAAATGGTGCCCCCAGTAACAAATAAAATGTGAAAAGCACCCTCTACAAGCATAGAGACTTAAGAGCTGGATTTGCGAGATGGAATCTCTCCAGCTTACACCATGCCACTGTGTTTCAAAGGAATGTAAAAGAATCCCAATTTCTTCATCAGGACCCTCTTTCCAAGGTCCATATCAAAATCTAGGAGTAAATATGGACTCACCTAGCTTCCATGTTTCCAACCACACGCAGATAGTTCTTGTGCCGCCGAATTCGTCGTTGAACCTCATGAAACAGGTAGCGCAGCTGCATGAAGATCACCAGGCTCGCCATTGACAACCAGATATTGCCAAACAGCTTTGGAAAGAGACAGAATGGTGATTAGAAACAACCACCACAGGAAGTAAAAGGCAGTCACAAGAAACATCACATCTTAAGAGAAAGAAAAATCAAGAAATGAGCAGTGAATAATTCTTCTACTGTTGAAATCATTCAGAATAAACACATACATTCACAGGTATTGTTGTTCATTACATCCTTAGATTTAAGCAGCAGAGCACTGATAATAAACTGTATTCAGTCCTGCTCAGCTTAATGTCCCCTGCTGCCAATGAAAATATTTTAATCTTATATTACTCAATAACAAAGCTAATTAAACATCTAATAAACAGATAATTACACAGTAGTTAATTCTCCATAATGAAGTTATTTGTGAGGACTCCAATTACACAGGAGTAAAGAATGCCAGGACCCCCACACTACATTCCCCTCTTCAAATAAAGACCTTCTCTGCAATATATGGTTCATAAAACAAGCAAAGAAAAAAATATATAAAATACATATATCCAACAGCCTTTATTTTAAGGCCAGTCTATTTGTTTGGCGTTATGTCCAGTGTTTCATACCAGCATGTGAATATGATGCATCAAGTCCAGTGAAAGCAATGTTAGCTCCATGACAAAATCTGTGTAGTAGACATAAGTGCCTTTGCCCTCCCATGTTCCTTCATGGTTGAGATCCCAGAGATGAATTACATATCTGCAAGAGTAGTGAAATTAACATTAGTCTTTTTGGTTAAATAGTATCTCTAGCATTCCAACTACTTTACACATTTTTCAAACAACTTGATATGGATTCTTTTCCCTTCTGAGCCCAGTGTCCACGCTCTGGTCTTTCCGGGGGGACTTCTTATTTTAATGTTACTGGTTTCAAGTAGCAACATTTTAAAAAGCATTCAATGCTTTGTCCACACTGGCATTACAGACATCATCAGCTGGCAGAGAAGAGGAAGCATTTGTTCCTGCATGTACCAAAATCCAGTGTTTGGATTATAGTAACCACAGACCCACATTTTTCAGCACACGAGGGGTTTCTCAGTCTGGTGATAGACCTGAAATGCTATCGTGACCTGGACAAAGAGGTTCTCTGCTCCTCATCATGTCCTACATAGGCAAACACACGTGCATTACAGGTATACACTTACTTTTTCAAAGTTCTAGAAATTAAGATCTTAAAAGAAACCCAGTAGGGTGACATTAAGTATCATATATCACTCCTCATACAGCAGCACCAAGCCATTTTAATCCATGCTCCAAGCTATCAGCACCCACTAAAGCTATCCACGCTTTGCAGAATTCATGCTTAAAAATAGCACAGGCTAAAGTTAACCACCTTTGCTCATCTACAAACATGCATTTGCAATTCAACAAGGTAATTACATACCCCTCTTAAATAAACAGGCTATATGCACTACCCTCTTGAATAACCATGCTGCAAAACATAAGCTACTCACCGTAAAATCACATGAGCAGTTCTGACTGTCACCAGCAGAGACTGTGGAAAAACAAAAAAAGATGTGTTAACAACATTCTGGCAGGGACAGAGGTCCAGAGGCAGGAGCTAGAGGGCTAAAAAACAAAACGCAATTATTGCAGCTTAACAAGTCCCTGCAACCCAGCAGTCACTACAGATGATGGTATGCACAATATACCTGTGACAACATGAAGCTTATCAATAAACCTGGAAGAAAGTGTTCTCAAACACACAATGCTCTTGGAGCACCCACTAGAATCACTGCCAAGTCTTACTTTTTCCTCCCACTACATAGAACATCTTTTTCAATTCTTATCACTCAGTGAGTGTTGAGACCACAATCCCACCACCTACCTTCAGCTGAAGGTAGCACACCTCTCCTCATCTCACTGATCCAAGAAAAATCAAGAACCTAACAGTAGGAATTTTAGAAAGAACCACAGAAGTACCTTCAAATCATTTTTCCCCTTTGCTGAGATGTGAACACAGCAAAAGCAGCTTCTCTCTTCAGTGATACTCACCTCCCTAGGCTAAGTACAGAGAAAAACAGGGCACATCAGAAAGCATAAGCAGAAGTGTAAAGACAGCCCCCGGAAAGGCCTGTTTCCAGAATACCTAACCACGTTTCCATAGGCTCTGGTCATCTAAGAAACGTGGCCCCATCACCTCTCAAACCCACAGTGCCCTGTTCCTTTGTTGTGTCCTCCCACGGAAAGAAACAGGACAAGATAAACGTCCCTCGGAGACTGCCCACGCTGCCCTGTAGTCAGCAGGGGCCAACTGACACCAAGACGCAGGGTATTTGTAATAAGCAACTGAAACAATTTTTGTAGGACTGGTCTACACACCTTCAGCGTAAGTATTAAAAACAGTAGAGAAGGAATATCAAAACCACCAACTTCCCAATACAGCAATAAAAGAGTTGGTTTGAATATTTTTTTTCCTCCTGTAAAAAGCATTCTTAAAAAGCTTCTATGCATGTTTAACCTTTAGTAATATCCAACGCATCTGCCAACTGTTTACTTGTTCCTGTGACTACTCAAACACCAGTGCAATCTTTCATCCAAATAAAGGCTTTGAGGTAAGACAAAAACATCATTCAAGTACCAGAAAAGAGACTGGACCTCGCTCACACAGGGCTTTTTCTAGGGAGAAACCGGGGGAAACTTTGAGCAGCACACAGAGAAAAAGAAAATTTGTCCAAGTTCTTCACCATGGACGTAGTGAAGCAGAATAATTATTGGAGCTGCTGGATGGATGCGCCATTGACCACAAATCTGTGGCAAAACCAGTACATATGGCATGAAGACTCTGATGAGGGAGACATCTGTCAGGCAGAGAGCTGAAGAGTCCAATCTTTGCAATTTATAAGAAGTTAAAATATGTCAGCACTTGGAATCTGTAGAATTTCAATACTTCCCTTTCATTCACCACTGTGTTGCCAAGATATTATTTAAACTGGTTAGTGCTGAAGCAGTAACAGCATCACAATTAAAAGAACGAGTGAGCGCAGATTTAGTCAAGGTGCCCGTCTCTGGTTCCTCCCCTGTTTCCAGAAACGCATTTCAGTGTTCTGCCACAAGAAGTACTTTGCAGAAAGTACAACACTGCGTCACAAGTTACACAACTCTGTCATCTGAGGTTCTAAACGCACAGCAGGCCTTTTTCAGCACTGACACCTCAAGAGCTCTTGCTCTGATCCACTGCACACACACTTGTGCCCCAGGGACTCTGTGACGCTGGCAGATACCAGTCACGTAGGTTAGTCAGCACACAACCGGAAGGCAATAAAGCCCTAGGATAAGGGATGTAGCAACAGAACCTACAGAGGAAAATACACTGTTTTCTGTAAGGCACAATTCTAAGATTTGAGTATCACTATATTATGCGCCTTAACTGAGCTGTAATTTAACAGGGGCAGAGACACTGCTACAAGGAATGGCGAAATTTCTACTTACAATAAAAAAGGAGCAAAGATAGACTGCCCATTACTTACTGAACTAAAATTCTCAAATATCACACATTAAGGTAAAAAACCCGTCATGTTTACTCAAAAATACAGACTGTCCTTATTCAACTCAACCTTCTCCGGGCATTTCCACATTTCACATCCACCCTTAGAAGGAAAGAAAATCACAGAATGACAGAATGGTTTGAGTTAGAAGGGACCTTAAAGCCATACATTTCCAACTTCCTGGCCATGGGCAGGGACACCTCCCACTGGATCAGGGGGCTCAAGGCCCCCCACCCAGCCTGGCCTTGAACACCTTGAGGGATGGGGCAGCCACAGCTTCTCTGGGCAACCTGGGCCAGGGCCTCCCCACCCTGGAAGTGGTGTGTACACCTGAATCCAGATGCAGCCTTCCCAGTGCTGAGTAAAGGAGACAATGTTCTCCATATGCTGACAAACAACACAGAACAAAGGGAAGCCTAACTGAAACCTGAGAAAAACATCCATATTGCTTCATTGAAAACCCTGAGGCATCAAGGTAAATCAATGTTTGCAGAGTCAGGAGAGAGATGAACAGCTTAATGTAATTTAATGTAATTAAATACACATTAATGGAATACACTTGGCAGGGTCACTCTCGAACAGCATAACACAAGACACCACCAGGAAAACACTTCGGTCTGCAAGATTTAATGCTTTTTGCTAAAAGCCTGAGAACTGCCACAAGGTGTCACTGCACGTGCCTGCAGGGAAAGAAACCAAAATGGTTTTTTCCATTTACACAAGTGCTAAGTATTCAAATCAAGGAAACTACTCGTGGTCACCCAAAGTCATACAGGGCCTATTTAAGAGGTTCAGGAAAGGGCAAGATACTAGACATTCTCATGTGAGGAAAGACTAAACAGACTAGGATTCTTCTGCTTGGAAGGAAAGTCAGTAAGGGAACCAGAAAATGATTTATAAAAACCACAAACTGTGCGCAGAAGAGTAAGGAGGGAATGATTCTTTGTGGTTTCTCATCAGCACTGTATTAGATGACAGCCAGGGATGTTATCAGACAGAAGATTCTAAACAACTAAAAGAGCTCTTTCGTGTACACAAAGCTGAATTAAGATGTCAAATTTGCTGCCTTTGGATATTTGGAGGCCAAAGCATAATATGGTCAGACAACTTTCCAGAGTCCATCTGAGGCTATCAAACCCCACAGGCTTGTGTGAGCCTCAGCACAGGAACATCCTCTAACGCCAGCTGCTGCAAACAAGGGCAAGAGACCCTTTCCTATACAGGAAATTCCTTACAAACCCTCTCTGCTGTCCCTCAGCAGTGCAGCAGGCTGCGTGGATGCATGGCCTCACGGAGGACCATATGCTTATGCTGGCTGAGACACTCCTCTGCTAATAAGCGGACAGAACAGCCAACACTGAAATAAATAGCTGGATCCCATTTGCAACACAAAACAGGTACACAGGGCACACCACCAACCAGGCAACACTTCGGCACTGTAACACTCTCTGATAAACCTATGCTGTGCTGGCACAAGGCTGATACATCCTTCTGCCAAGCCAAGATAAGGGACACAACACCAGCAAGACCCCACCTACTAGAGACACTGTCAAATACTCGACACCCTGTGTAATTACCAATCTGGCCAGGCATATTCTCATGTTTAGGGAAAAGTAAACCAACATATTAAATTACCGAACTGTGGTGTGACCAGCATCATATTCTCCTACTGTCAGCCGACTGTTCTCCTTCCTCCTCACTAACTTCAAGTATGAATTCTAGACAGGAGAAGAGAAACAACTGTGCATGCTACTTGATACCTGAACTAAGGATCTGCTAAAATAACCTGCAGTTATACTGGTTACCTCTCGTTTGTTTAAGGTTATCACTTCCTCAAGCAGAGCACAATAACCAACCACAACACCAAAACCATACTGATATTTACTCTACACTGCCAAGGGTTCAGGAGTGCACAAAGATGAGTTGCTCACCTCAGCTGAGATACAGCTCTTTACACAAACACAGGCAAATCCCAGGAGGATGCCTTAAGGAAAGGATGTTAATCTCGTTCCTTTCTGGGAGGAATGAAATAAAAAAATACAACCTCAAAGGAACAGGCCAAGGTGTGCATTACACTTTCATATACTTTCTCTCTCTCTCTAGTAGCCATTTCCACCAACCCTTCCTGCAATGCTCATGAAGCACAATCACTTGGTTTCAGCATCATCTTACCGATTTATCCTCTCATTCTCCTTCAGATAAACATTTTTTTTCCAGGTTTAAACTCTAAAGAGAGAAAGTATGCAGATCTGGCAACTGCTGTAAAACAGGGGCGGGCTTGCTTGTGTCTTGGGAGCTTTTTCCTTGTGGCAAACGAAAAGAAAACCTACTCATGTGCTAAGACCCCCTGAAGTGAGAGGTTAAAAGCCAAGCATAAACCACAATACATATGAAGAAAGCCTCACCTCTGCTGCCATGAAAGCCAAGGTGTGCATGCCATGGGTGTAGCCAATAACACCGCAGACGACGGCTAATCCGCAGCAGGACAGGAGCATGGCAATGAGCAGTGTCAGGACTCTGATGTGGCTGCTCATGGGTGTGGTAGGAGAAAAGGAAAGCTGCAACAGAATACATAAACACATAACAGGTCTACAGGAGTTCTTCAGCCATCCTGCCTTCCATGGTCACCTCACCAAACAAGTCCTCATTCAGGAAAATCTTTTGCTTTCTAGAGTAAAAACAATTCTACTATTTCAATCATACAATGTAGTAATAAATGGCACAGAACAAAGCTAAAACCACACACCATCCCCAAGTATCACAGTATCGTAAGGTTGGAAGAGACCTTTGAGATCATCGAGTCCAAGTCTCATTCATCTCACTGTCCTTTACATTCACCAGGCTTTTAAAGCCGGAATGGAACATTATGAGTATTTGATTTAATGTTTAGATCACCTATGCAAGAAAACCAGGCACTTTCTCACACAGTAGTTTCTGCATCAAATCCACAGCATCTGCTTCAGACGAATATGTGTTTTAGAAAGACAGCTAACCTCAATATATCATCTTTGATCAATGACATTAATAATTCTGCCCATTTTCCATCTTACAGATGATCTGAATTTGTCCAGCATTCTTCCAGCCTTTAGTTCTTCCAATGTAACTTTTACCTGGAAGAAACAGACAACTCCCCCAAAAATTTAACTTGCAGCTAAAGACAGTCAGAGTCTACTAAAGACAGCTGTCTCATTCAATAGCTTACATAGCAGATTAATTGCCTAAAGTTCTATAACAGTAGGCTATACATCTAAATCAAAGACAACCCAAGAGGCAAAGTTATTTCGGTGGTCCATCCCCTTATTTTTAGTCAGCATGGGTTTAGGAAAAGCAGGTCCTGCCTGATCAACCTGATCTCCTTCTATGACCACGTGACCCATTTAGTCAATAAGGGATAAAGGAATCATGAGGATGAGGGAAAGGCTGTGGATGTTATTTACCTCAACTTCAGTAAAGCCTTTGACACTGTTTCCCACAACGTTCTCCTGGGCAAACTGGCTGCTCAGGGTTAGGGACGGGTGTACTCTCCAATGAGGAAAAAACTGGCTGAATGACCAGGCCCAGAGAGCTGTGGTAGCGGAGCTCAATCCCGCCGGCAGCCGGGGCATCCCCAGGGCTCTGGGTTGGGCCAGTGCTGTTTAATACCTTTATCCATGACATGCACGAGGGGATCGAGTGCTCCCTCGGCCAGTGCACAGGTGACACCAAACTGGGGGGGGAGTGCTGATCTGCCTGAGTGAAAGAAGGTTCTGTAGAGGGACCTGGACAGGCTGGATCCATGGGCCGAGGCAAATGGGATGGGGTTCAACAAGAATAAGTGCTGGGTCCTGCATTTGGGCCACAACAACCCCATGTAGTGCTCCAGGCTTGGGGAAGAGCGGCTGGAAAGCTGCCCAGCAGAGAAGGAGCTAGGGGTGCTGGTTGACAGGAGCTGAACATCAGCCAGCAGTGGCCCAGGTGGCCAAGATGGCCAACAGCATCCTGGTTTGGCTCAGCCATGGTGTGGCCAGCAGGACCAGGGAAGGGATCATCCCCCCGTAACTTGGTGCTGGTGAGGCCACATCCTGAATCCTGTGTTCAGTTTTGGGCCTCTCAGTACAAAAAAAGACATTGAGGGGCCGGAGCGTGTCCAGAGAAGGGGAACAGAGCTGGGGAAGGGGCTGGAGCCCAGGGGTTACGGGAGCAGCTGAGGGAACGGATTGTTTAGTCAGGAGAAGAGGAGGCTGAGGGGAGACCTCATCATTCTCTGCAACTGCCTGAAAGGAAGTTGTAGCGAGGGGAGCGTTGGTCTCTTCTCTCAACTAACAAGTGACAGGACAAGAGGGAATGGCCTCAAGCTGCACCAGGAGAGGTTTAGCTAGATAGCAGGAAATACTACTTCACCATAAGGTTGTCAGGCGCTGGCAGAGGCTGCCCAAGGAAATGGCTGAGTCGCCATCCCTGGAGATGTTTAACAGACAGGTGGATGCAGTGCTTAGGGACATAACGTGGTTCAGGGGTGGATTTGGCAGTATTAGGTTAAGGGTTGGACTCAATGGTCTTAAAGGTCTTTTCTAACCTAAACAATTCTGTGATTCTGTGAAACTGGGATACAACTTACAGAGAAAGTTGCACTGCACATTGTAAAGACACTGGGCGTCTACATTTGGTGGATGTAAACAAGCTTGAAACCTGAGCACACAATCCACAGAAATAGGAACTATGGACCCATACCAAAGTGCACCAATTTAAGGGATGCTCTATTCTCAAGACTTCTTCCTAAGGGGAGCTACAAAGACATCTCACAGAGTTACGTAATTGCAGGGTGCACATAAGGAGCAATTCATCAAAGAAAATAAGTATCTTCAGCTCCATTTGTCTGATGGAAAAAAAGGAGTAAGACTGACACTTTAAAGCAAGTATCTGAAACTACTGGGAGGTGCATATGTTCAGCACCACAGGGTGGAGAAAAGGTCTAAATGATCTGTTTGTAACCCATCATGAGCCAGCGCCCAAACCAGAAACAGAATTTGCATGTCCCGAAAGACAGCCCTTAATCAAAACTTACATATTCAAAGCGATCCTTGCAGAGCTGAACCATAAGATGAAGAAACACAAGTCCAGAGAACCAGAGGCACCACATCACCACTTCTTCCACTGTCTGAACATTTAGCACACCAAAGATGAAGATGAACTTGTAGAAAATGAAATTCCAGAATTTATCCTTGAGATGCTGTAGGGGAAAGACATTTGGTTACTGTAGTGAAAGCACTGACAATCCACATGGAAAGGAGAGAAGGAGGGGAAAGAGAATGAAAAAGTAAGGATCAAAGTACAAATGTGACAACACACTAGCAAAAGCCTGCTGCATACACTTTGTGGTTAGTAATTGTTAACTTGCTCTTAAAAAGTACAATGCCTTCAGTGGAGAACAGGATGGATGAGCAATCATTCCCACACACATGCAGTACGAAAGAAACAATCTGATGGTCTCAAGCAGCAGAGAGCAAGCCAGCTTGTTGGGGATAACATAATTCATGAAATGTTTTGTTAAAGAACATGATGAAATCACGAGGAGTTCAGCTAAGACAGACCCAGAATTCTTTCATGACGCTGCCTTTTCTGGCTTGCCAATACTAACAACCAGCTTTCCTTTACATGAGAACTGAAGCACACTCCCAGTGTCCAAAGGCAAATGGATCCATGCTGTCATTGCTTTTCACTTCAGTTTTTAAGAGGGTAGAGAACATCCTGGAATTTATCACTGGCTAAAATTCCATGTCCTTATAGTAAACACAGACTGGACAGAAAATCAGGCCAAATGCAGTTTGAGAGTGCCTTGTTTTGAATGCACTTACTCAGAGGCTCCACAGGATGTAAATGACAAATGCAAGAGGCTCTAAGAGACCCACAGCTATTTATGAAGCTTTACATGCCTCACTTCTGCAAGTCATAAAGCCTTATTTTTCCTAAAGAACTGCATTTACACACTTTTCTAAAAAATATATGAACGTGCTTCAAACCACTGCCACTGCATTTATGCAGAGCAACTTATGTAGTTGTCTTTCTTTTCAAAAAAATAAAATCTACAGCTACTATTCAAACTGCTGTTGCTGCTTTTATCTTCTGCAGGATGCTTGTTTTAAAAAGTCTGGGTTTTAATAGTCCTCTTTGCTGAACTTTTACAAACTTTCTCGCCTGGGCCAAAAGCAGGACTGAACAGTTTGACTTCTCAGCCCTGCATTCCCTCCTTCATCTGAGCATGCGCCTGCCTTACTCCCTCTTAAACCTGAGGGCAGATAAACCACCCACTCCATGTGTAAGGATGGAAAGCACTTCTACAGCAGTCAAAACACAAAACAAGGTGCAAGAGGGAACTCAGCCTGCTGGTACAGATAACTAACTACGAAATGCCATGGAGAAATGCTGCCAAATGCAAATGGAATAGAGAAGAATATATAAATACTCTGAAATGAGGGGGCACTTGCAAGAAATCTGACAAAGAAAGCAAACAGGATTTTCAAGCTGACCACGGGCTTATACAATAGCAATGAAAAAGTAAAGTTCCCTTCAGAAATAAACTGGAAGCTGTGTCTGTGGATGTCCTAGCAAACTGTGAAGGGTTTCTCGGGCAGGTTTTTTTCTCAATGGTTTTATTGGACAGCGTTTTCAAAAGCGAGAAGTCCAAAAATTGTTCTAGAATTCACTTGTCTCGTGTACGTTCAAGCAATTCCACATAGAAAACCACACTGGTTGTACACCAAGAAATTATGCCACACCACAGATATCCAAGGCAACGAACAGCTGTCTTACCTGCCTCTCGCTGACACGAAGAGGACCGAACACCATATACTGGATCAGCTTAGCAACCAACATCAGAAAACAGCAGGCAGTATTCACCAGTACCTGGAAATAAAGAAAGCAGTCAGTGACAAATACTTTTGACGGATTTAGAAAGAGAGAGAGAGAGAGAGAGAGAGAGAAAGGGAAAGAATGAGTCTAACAAAATCGACTATTGTTCACAGAATAGTTTTAGTTGCTTTTTTTTTCTTTGGTGAAATTTAAGCCTGGGCTTTTCCAAGACACATACAGTAGCTGGTAAGTCACTTAAGTTTTTGCTAGAAACACTAACACGGTCACTTTGCTACATCACTGCATCCAACAAACGCACATCTTCATGACAGATTTCTTTTACATAGATTAGCAAATCTTAGCATCAAGGAACAGAAGTCCTCAGCTCAGGAAGGACATGGATCGGATAGAGCAAGTCCAGAGGAAGCCACAAAGTTGATTCAAGAGCTGGAGCACCTCCCGTATAAGGACAGGCTGAGAGAATTGGGCTTGTTCAGCCTGGAGAAGAGAAGGCTCCAAAGAGATCTTAGAGCACCTTCCCGATACTGAAAGGGGCTCCAGGAAAGCTGGGGAGGGGCTCTTGATCAGGGAGTGCTGGGATAGGACTAGAGGGAATGGTTTCTGCAGGAAAGATGAGGAGGGGCTCTTGGTCACAGAGTGCAGGGGTAAGATAAGGGGGAATGGTTTTAAGCTGAAAGAGGGGAGATTCACATGAGATGTTAGGGAGAAATGTTTTCCTGTGAGAGTGGGGAGGCCCTGGCCAAGGCTGCCCAGAGAAATCATGGCTGCCCCATCCCTAGAGGTGTTCAAGGCCAGGTTGGATAGGGTTTCAATCAACCTGATCCAGGGGAAGGTGTCCCTGCCCATGGCAGCGGATTGCAACTGGATAGGCTTTAAGGTCTCTTCCAACCTAAAACTTTCTATGATTCCATGAGCACGAGGACAAAACCTGCAGATCACCAAGAGGTTCATTTTGTCTAACACACTCCAGTTTGACTGTGTTGTTACAGGAACAAGATTCAAAGGTTGTCTCAAAACACAGAACAGCACACACCCCTTTAGTAACAACACTGCTTAAATACTTCATGGGAAACTGCTTTAAAGCAACACAGCAAGGAGCAGAACACACTGGCCTGGGAAAACTGCCTCTCATATTTGACAAAGATACTTGTCATTAACTTCTGACCTACGCAGAACACTAAAAAGGGAGGGAGGGATGATGAAGCAGCCTCACTTTGTCATTTCTAAATAACAGACAATAAAACTTTCCAGGGCTCTTCCTTTAAAGTCCGAAGACAAAGTTTCACCAGGCTGAATGTGTTTGGTACATTTAAACATCAGTCAAGAAAGAACACTGCAAAGCTGGTGCCCAACTCAGAGCACCCAACTGACAGATACACAAAGTCCAACAGCAACAGTTGTTTGCTGGGTGTTTGATATCCTCTCTTGAGCCTTTATTTCAGCTACAGAAGCCAGTGAGTCAGGACTCACATACCAGCCAGCACTGGCTTAAAAGTGACAGGGATTTTTTTTTTTTTTTCTTAAACACTGAGAAGACCTCCTCCTCCCTGCGAGATTTTAGATGTGATTTTATAAAGAGAAGGCGAGGCCTGGGCTGGAACCCTGCAGGACCCTCACTGGGAAGTCCAGCACGGCAGGATGCGCAGCATCTTGGGAAGCCCAAGGAGGTTGTCCATCCCCGGGGTTGTTTAAAAGACGCGTAGATGAGGTGCTCAGGGATGTGGTTTAGTAGTGGACAGGAACTGTTGGACTCGATGGTCTCAAAGGTCTTTTCCCTCAAAACGATTCCATGAGGCTAAGAGCAGCAGCCCCGCAGCAAGGGCTGCCAGAGCTCTGCTCCAAACCCAGCAGTAGGGAGTGGGGAGCCCGGCGCTGGGCGCGGATCCCGGCGGGATTCCTGGGGCTCGGTGAGCGCCCAGTGTCCCGGGAGCCGCTTCCAGCCACCAGGAACGACACAAGGCCCCACTGGCCCGGGGAGCCACTTCCAGCCGGCAGGAACGGCTCAAGCCCCGAGGCCCCGAGCGGGTGGGCGCCCGGCCGAGTCCGTCTGTGTCCTGGAGCCGCTCCCAGCCCGCAGGAACGGCACAAGCACCCCTACCCCCAGCCCCTCTACATCCCGGGAGCCGCTGCCAGCCCGCAGGAACGGCCCAAGCCCCGCGGACCCCAGCCCCTCTGTATCCCGGGAGCCGTTTCCAGCCGGCAGGAGCGGCACAAACTCCCCCGTCCCAGTTCCCCCGTGCGCCAGGAACCGCCCCCCGCCCCGAGCCCCACGCCCCCGTGCCCCGGGAGCGCCGCCTGGCCCCGCTCTCACCCAGACGCCGAGGCTGTCGGCGAGCAGGAAGCGGGCGATGTCGGGCGCTCCCGGGCCGGGCTCGGAGCCGGCGGCGGCGCTGATGGCGCGGTGGGCGCTGATGGCGGCGCCCAGCAGGGCCAGCGCGCTGAGCGCCGCGTAGGTGCGCAAGCTGGGCCAGGGAAGCCGCTCCAGGAACAGCAGCGGCATGGCGGAGCGCCGCGGCCTCGGCCCGCCCCGCGCCCACGCAGCGCCCCGCGCCGCCTCGGCCCGCACCGCCCCTCGCACCGCCCCAGCCCGGCCCGCGGGGGGCGGTGCCACCGGGCGCTGAGTCACGGCCCTACCGGACCGCCCGCCCCGCGCCCCGGAGCTCCCACTGGGGCCCAGCGTGCTCCCTTGGCACTGCCACTGGTGCCCACAACACTCACAGCGATGCCCAGCGCGCTCCCATCCCGCTCCAGCTCAGTCCCACCAGTGCCCACCCGGCTCCAGCACCTGCCCACCAGCGCCCAGCACGCTCCAGCTCACTCCCACTGGTACCCAACGCACTCCCACTGTGCTCTAGCACCCTTCCACCGCACTCCAAATACCTCCAACTGGTTCCCAGCTCACCCCCACTGGTGCCTACCTGGCTCCAGCACCTGCCCACCAGT
>VWPV01012774.1:6491-36488 GCA_013389885.1 Geococcyx californianus
TTGAAGAAGTTCTTTTTATCGTCCTGGACTGAAGTGGCCAGTTGGAGTTCTATTTGGGCTTTAGCCCTTGTGATGTTTTCCCTACACGATCTCACCTCACCCTTGTAGTCCTCCTGGGACGCTTGCCCCCTCTTCCAGAGCTCATAGACTTTCTTCTTTTTCCTGACATCAATATTAAGCTCCCTACTCAGCCAACCTGTTTCCCCACTGACTCATTTTACGCCACATGGGCATGGCTTGCTCTTGTGCCACCAGGATTTCCTTCTTGAGGAGTATCCAGCCCTCTTGCACCCCTTTGTCCATAAAAGCCACCTCCCAGTGGGCTTTATCAATCAGCCTTCTGAAGACTTTAAAGTCTGCCTTTCAGAAGTCCAGGGTGGCAGTTCTGCTGACCCCTATCCTCACTGCCCCCAAAAGCGAGAATTGTACCATCTCGTTATCGCTGTGTCCTGTCCTGTCCTGTCCTGTCCAATCCAAACCTCCAATCCAATCCTATCCTATCCTTTCCTATCCAAGCACAATTTTTACCTAGGAATTACCAAAACCAATATGTGTTATTGACATTCTTCTAATACTAAATCCAAAACACAGTACTATATCATCTATTAGGAAGCAAATTAGCTCTATGCCAGCTGAAACCAGGACGTATTCAAAATACAAACTTTTACGACTTTACTCTGTAAAATTTATACCTACTTGTACACAGAGTAGATACATTTCAATAGATTGATTTCAGAGAAATTCGTTGTGATTGTTACAAGTTTAAGTGCAACTTCCAGTAAACAGGCTTCTAAGAAAGCTAATAAAAATGTTACCAGGGTAAAGAAAGGAGAATCTTTATAAAAAACAGTGTGCAAATAACTAACAGTAGTAATTTTCTGGATGTTATTGAATCTGCCCTTGGGATTTCCTTAGAAAGAAATGTTTTAGGTTCTCGTCTATGCTGAATTTCTGTAATGTGCTGTAGGTAATTAGATATTGATTCTAGCTGTCAATGTATATAGCACCTATCATCCATTTCTACACAATGTAGAAAGTCTGAATTAATCTTGGAACTATGTTTAAGTAATTACATTTTAATTATGTATTACTTGCCCCTAAAAAATTAATCCCATTGGAAACTGAAGAATATAGGAAATTTTTAATGATTAAATGACTCTATCATTAAGAGTGGTAGCTGAATTTTGCTTACTGCTGGTTTTCAGATATACATGTATTTGTAATGCTTTCTGATCTGAAAGTGTCTGATCTCACTTGTTAACAGCCATCTGTAGAAAATATGTCAATAATAATCGCTAAGATCAGTTGAGCTTGATTGGGTTTTTTGACGTTATTTACAAGATGAATGTCTACTTCCATCTAGAGTAACTATAGTTTTTAGAATTGTTAATGTACCCTTATAAATCTTTCATTATGTTCCAGCCATTGGAGTGAGAATCAGTGCTCAAGTAGATGATATTATCCATTTTTATCTTCCTTGAATATAATTTTTCTCTAATTTGGTCTAAGAGAATAAAGATCAAAGCCAAACAGAGTCACCAGAAGAAACAAAAAGTTCTGCAGAACTTACTAGATATAATGTTAAGTTGCAGTCATATATTCAACATTTTTCTGGTATTAGATTAGACTGTTTTTTTGGCCTTGACTGAGTCTCTGCATAACTTTTTACAGATGAAGAATGGAGTATACAGAGCAGAAGGTTACTGCTGTTTTTGTGAAAGTATATATCATATTGAATATAAAGCCATAGATAATAAGTTTTCCTTTGAAGAAACAGGTTTTCTTCACTTATATGGTGCTAAAAGGACTGATAAATCCTCAAGTTGTTTCCTTGTTTATAGTCACAGTGTTTCACTGTTGAACAGATTAAGGGTTTTATTTTTCCCTTCTTAGCAAGTTAGAATCCTTTAACATATTTAGAAGTCCAAAGGAGCAATGGCATTATAGGAATGAACATCTTTTTCTGTGGATCTAGTATCTGATTTACATTACAAAAATTAAAATAAAATAATGTATTATAAATAACTTTTCTCCTCTTATAATTATTTTCTGTTGCATTTCTGAGTTAAGGAGCCTACTGATGTGAATTTGAAGTATTAACATAACTCTGATATTCTTTGCATAACATGTGCCTCAGTTATTTCTGAAAATAGCTGATTGGGAAATAGCAATTCATTAAATCACTCTGGTTTCTTTGATGCCTCACTTAAATGATGGTCCATTAAACAGTTTGAGAGATGAGAAATCTTCTGGATCAGATACTTTCTCTGTTATTCCTATAGAATACGCACAGTATCTTAGTGATAGTTAGGGTTCACTCGAGGATATGTTCAGAAGAAATAATCATTCACCAAGAGGAAGGTGAGGGCGCTAAATCCCAGGGAAGTTACTTCAACCAATATCCCAGTCCAAGGGGAGAGTTTCCTGTTATGACCTACTACTCCTTGGAGAACCACTCAGAGGGGAATCTCTGACGGAACTTTGTTTTATTACACAGATGATTGCAATCTGTGGTCATTCTGATTGGCTGTTGGCCCCCATCTTTTTGGGACTATGTGCCTGGCAACAGTTCTCTACCTCCTCTGCACACCTACTGGTGCCAAGAATGGGGAAATGGGTTTTCAACAGTCAGAAAGTTGTTGTCTTTCTTTCCTTGGATGGTTTGGCACTGGTCAGTCTTTAGTAGGCTATAATCTTTATGAGGTTGTTAGTAGGCCATAGTCTTTATTGTGTCCTTGTCAGGGTGGTCACAGCTGTCACACCTCTGTCTTTGGAGGAATTAAACAAGATTAGATTGATGATGTAACAAGCTATGAGATCCTATTTTGTAGTAACCATCCTACCACTGAAGCCCTGTAGGAAAGACCTAATATAAAATTTTATTTTATACGATAAATATGGAAGATTCCCAGATGTCAAGAAAGAATTTCATTACCAGCTTGCAAGTAGTAGAAAATATCCTGTTGACAAATGCACAATTTTATGGGCACCCTCTTGTTTTCCCTTAAGGCTTGTCAGACTGTTGTCAATAACTAAGAGAGGGTTGTGTTGAGTAATTTAGAGGAAAATGGAATAAGATATTGCCACAGTCTTTGAGACCTTGAATCTTTGAGTAAACACCTCAGCTGGAGGTCAGGTTGGGAAAAAAAAATCAAAGTGAATTAATTATCGGATGCAGCTTCTTGTCATCAGAAATTCACATACTGATCTTCTGTTGCTTCTTAACTGCCTGGTCTGTTGTCACAGAAGTGCACACATAGTCAGTGAAAGGATGTTACAGCATTGCATAGAAGAAATGGTGAACAGTGAATATAATGGAAAACTGCAACTTCTGGATAAGTTTTCAGCCAGTTTACGCATCTGGTAAGTGAGAATAAAGATACAAAACTGACATGTATATTTTTAAGAAATAAACCGACTAGTAAAGTGAAATGAAAAATAATGTGTTAAAAAAAAGGCCATTAAAATCTATGAATTCAAATTTATAAATACTTTTTATTAACTTTATCTCCTTCTATGACAAGATAACTCACTTAGTGGATGAGCAAAAGGCTGTGGATGTTCTTTACCTAGACTTTAGTAAAGCTTTTGATATAATTATCCATAGCACTCTTCTAGGGAAACTGGCTGCTCATGGCTTAGACAGAAAAAATTTCCAGTGAATAAAACTAAATCCATTTGACAGCTGGTCAAAAGTGGCATTCCTCAAGGCTTGGTGCTGGGGTCGGTTCTGTTTAATATCCTCATCAATGATTTGGACAAGAGAACCAGGTGTACCCTCAGTAAGTTTGCAGATGACACCAAGTGGGAGTGTTGATCTGCTTGAGGGAAGGAAGGCTTTACAGAGGGATCTGGACAGGCTGAATCAATGGGACAAGCCCAACTGTATGTAGTTCAACAAGGCTAAGTGCCGGGTCCTGCACTTGGGCAACAACAACCTCATGGAATGCTACAGGCTTAGGGGAGAGTGGAGGGAAAGCTGCATGGCAGAACAATATCTGGGATGTTAATTGACCGCCAGGTGTATGTGAACCAGCAGTGTGCTCAGGTGGTCAAGAAGGCCGATAACATCCTGGTTTCTATGAGAAAGAGTGTTTCCAGCTCGACTAGTGAAATGATCATCCTCTTGTACTCAGTGCTGGTGAGGCCTTACCTTGAATGCTGTGTTCAGTTTTGGGCTAATCAGGCTACTTGAATGTGTCCAGGGGAGGGTGACAAAGCTGGTGAAGAGTCTGGAGCACAAGTCTTATGTGGACCAGTTAAGGGAACTGGGATTATATAGTTTGGAGTGAAGGAGGCTGAGGAGACACCTTATTGCTCTCTGCAACTACCTGAAAGGAGGCTGTAGCAAGTTTCCCATGTAACGAGCAGTAGGATGAAAGGAAATGGCATCAAACTGTGCCGGAGAAGGTTTAGACTGATTATTAGGAAAAATTCTTCACTTAAATGGTTACAAAGCACTAGAACAGGCTGTCAAGGGAAATGGTTAAATCACCATTTCTGGAGGTATTCAAAAGATTAAATATGTAGATGTGGCAGCTGGAGAAATGGTTTAGTGGTGAACTTGGCAGTTTTAGTTTTATGGTTGGACTTAATCTTAAAGGTCTTTTCCAACTTAAATGATTCTATTCATTTTTGCAAGCACACACACACACAGAGAGAAGTTCCTCATTCACAGCTGTCGAATCCTCTGTCCTCTCACTCACAGCTAATCCACTTTCACATATTCTCATTAACTGTCTATTGCAAGCGTCTTGCATTCAACACTGACGTCAATTATATCTATCATGCATCAATGTCAAGTTCACTGGATAGGTATTCTGTGCCTTAATTTCAAACATTCTTTGATGTTTAAGAGTTTGTATTGACAGTTTTGATAAGCAATTCTTACACTTCCTTTTAAATTGTTCTTATTACTTCTGTTTGTTAATAAAATTAATATATAAATACTTTGTAACAACTTAGTCATACTTAAGAGCCTATCAAATAGAAATATGGCAACAATTAATAAAGATTATCAAATGTAATGTTCAAATGTTTTATACTGGTAGCAATGATTATCTAAAAGGAACTGAATTTGAAAGAAATGAAGGGTGTTTTCTGACTGTATGAAAAATAAATTAAGTGAAGAGGGTTATATTTTTTGGTTTTGTACTTAGATTACTTATACATTGGTATAAATTCCTAATTTTTTAGTAACATCAGGAACAAATTGGGAATATTTCCTTTCTTTAGTTATTATCTAGCCTTGTCAATGATCTGTATCAGTCAAAGATGTAAAGAACAAACTAATAATATTAATAATTACAACAACAGCAATTGATAGAATCTCAACATTCTCCTGTCAGGGAACATACTGTTTCCAGAGTTGAGTGTAGAAACTCAGTCTCAGACTTCCCAAACTTTTTTTTCATACCACTGTTTTTTATATATTTTTCCTTTAATGGAACACTGAATAGGAAATTTCTTGTTTCTACAAATGCAAAATCTATTTTATATTTCTTTCTAATTTTGTTTATTTGTTTATGTATTAAACTGCATATAATATTATGTGCAATGTTTATATAATTTGCTGATAGTATTTCCATGATTAGACAAAGAAATGCATCCTTGAACAAGAATATCTTAACTTCTCAGAATAATTGAAGTTCAGTTGTATATAAACAATTAAATGGTCTTCAAAAGAGGGGATTGAATCTACACTTTTCACACTCATTGCCTTAATGACTAAGCTCATGATTGACTATCTTGCAGCTGTTCTTTCTCCAACTCCATGAGTAGTACTTTATAGTTCATATTCATTTACAGCCATAGCAGGATTGGTTTTATTATGACTTAATTGTGAATGTGTGTCCTCAAAGAATATTAGCAAGCTACTAAAATGTATCAGAATAGTAAAAGTTGTCATGGAGCTGCTATTCTGGGTGTTTTCAGGAATGTTGATAGTGATTAAATAATTCACTTGGTACAACTGTGTAATATATCATGTACTTAAATAATTTTAGATGCAAAATAATTATTTTTTAACCCTGAGTTTTCTGACTCGGGGGCCTATCTAAACAAACGTACAAATACAATAATTAAAAAATAATTTTAAAAGAGACCTTGAAAACTTAATAGATTGTTAGTCATGGCTGACAATTTCATTTTTATTCTCCTTTACATTGCAAATCCTGCGATCTGAATATTGATTTGCCTTTAGCATTTTACTTTGTAGGAAATGGTATGCAATTGGTATTCAAATCATTCTTTGTATACTAAGTGTACTGGGTCGTTTCTAGAAGGGACAAATCTTTTAAGATTCATTAAAAAAAATCATCAAGTTTTCCAATTGTCATGTAATTTGCTGAAAGAATTTAAATTAAAAGAGTAAAATAAATTTCACATTTAATCAATAACAAGATTGTGTGTAGAAAATAAATTATAGTGTGTTAAAGTAAAAACAATGCACTCCATCACAATAATTTACATATATTATTGATCATTTGAGTACACTTTGTTTGGTATTCTATGAGATGACTTTCAATAGAAAAGAGCAGAACAGAACAAAATGTCCACTGCATTTAATAATTTCATTCTCTTTTAAAAAAAACAAATAGTATTGAAATCAGAACCATTTTTCCTTCTGTCACTATAAGATGATTAAATATATAAAAGTTTACAATGCTGTGTAACATTATCTTCAACTGTAGTACAGAAATTATAGGATTTGGAAATGTGTGTTGCATGTAGTTTTTGAGAAATGTAATATTAGGACTGCAAACAAATGACTGCTCTGTTGACTAGACTTTGTTCTGAAGTTAAGATAACTAAAGAGCATGTTGAAAAAGGCTGCTGTTCATGTTTACGTTCAATAGCAACTGAATAACAAACTGATAAAGCTGCAGATAACAATGCAAGGGAGGGCTGGATCTCACATGTCCAAAGTGGAGTTATGTGAGAAACAGCCAACCTCAGAGATAAGGGGAGAGGAACCGAGGAGAACCTTTGCAGAGTATTCACAAGGGCAAGTATTCACAGTAACACTGCACAAGGCTGACACTGCCTACATAATATTAAGAGTTAGTTTTACCACTATTTGTCAGCCTGGAGAAATTGGCAAGCAGAAATCTTTGGAAAGTTCATCAAGGAGAGGTACCAAGCACTGTGACTGAGAAGGAATAATTCCATGTGCCCATACTTACAGAATTGCGTCCGACAAAAGGCTATAAAGATAGTTGGGATCCTGGAGCATCTCTCATAGTTGGGGATTGTTCACCTTAAGAGGAGAAGGCTAAAAGGAGATCTAATAAAGGAACAGAGACCTTCTTTGTAATTCAGAGCCACAAAAGAATATTTTGAAGAAAACTTTCTTTCATTTTAGGATTTTGGTTTACAATTATCTGCAAATACTTATCCAAACAAGAAAACTGGATCAGAGCAGTAGAAGAATCTGTGAGCTGTATAGCACGTCCCCCTCTGCTTCTGGTAAGAGAAAGGATTCAGCTGCAGGAGAAGTATGGTACAGAAAAGTGGTAGTAGCAGCCAGAACAAGATTTCTTAGCATGCTACTCAGGGTGAAAACATCTGGCTTATTTTGCCTTTTTATTTCTAGTTTTTTCTTTTATATTCTGTATCTATGAAACATTAAAGCTAAAATGAGTGGTGAATCTATCCTGAAAATGTGTTAATTCAGTCTTTTTCCTTCTCTTCTAGCAGAGCTTCAATCAACACTAAGAATGCAACACAGAAACAGCTGCAGAGGAGTTAGAAGAGAAAATTGATGCGTACAGGAAGTCTGGAAAGTCAGGAGGCCTTGCACGGTCAGATCACCTAATCATGAGTTCAATAGCTTCTTGATGTCACTGCTTTCTTATAACAGGGCAAAGCCAAATAAAAAAAAAAATCCCTAGGTGTTATAAAAAACACCCCAGTTTTTGTAAAACTGTGAATCTTTTAAAACTCCATTGCTTCAAGAACACCTGGGCTTTGGTGAGTTGATAGTTTAATATTTAGGAAGCTTCTGATCTATTGGATTCATCCCTGAAATAAATTATTAAGTCATGGGGCATATTAGGATGAGCTTTGGGACTCTGGCTTGGCTACATGTGTCATTTTGGCTTTTGTGGCTTTCTGTGTTTGTGGAGTCAGGAAAAATTATTCAGTTAAGCAGATTATTGCTAAGAGACTGAATGAACTCCTCAACTATTCAGATTCAGTTTAGGTGACTGGAAGCTTTCTTTAGTATATTCATTTATGGAGGTGAGATGGTTGTATTTGAAGCAGGGATTTGTATGTGTCTGTGTCTACCTACACGGTCCATTGAAGATAAATTAGAGGAATTAATAGAGTGTCTCAAAGTACCTATTGGTGTTGACAGTTGTGAATTTTAAGCAAGGAGCAATGCTCTTGAAAATTAAGATATTAAAATAGATCAAACTGGGAAAAAGGCTAAAGGAAAGCTAAGTAAATTTTCATGCAAATGGATAAATCCAATTAAAACCAGCAGATTTCATTATGATTGTGCAGGTAAGGGTTACAGCTTCTCTATCTATACAGATATACTAGCCACGTGACAGTGATGTGCTATGTAGATGGAAGCAAGAGTTCTACAGAGGAAACCCACTGACTCTAGAAAACATTCAAAGTTCTTTTGGTAGCAGAAAGCTTTGAATGCCAAAATTTAATATAATAAATGTAAATAATATATATACAAAACCCATATGTCTTAGTATATGCAAACTGAATAATATAAATGTAAATGTAGATATAATTGTAAGTGTAGGTATAGCTTTCAAGACAGTTTGAGTCCTAACATTTTAGAACAGAAAAGATTTTTAGCTAATGAGTAAACAATGAAAAGAATTGCAGCTTCACTATGCTGTGATTTGTACAGAAAACTGTGGCTCTTATAGGAAGATACCTGTATTTTGAGAGTTTATAATTTGATCACCTAATCTCAGCATAAGACTACTAAATCAGAAAGGGGATCGACCTCAAATCTTCATCTTGAGACTACCAGGTTTCAGTCTTATGAGAGAAAAAGACAAAGTCTGGCAAAGTCTGTCCATGTCAATGCCTTTGGTCCTTACACAGCTAAGGTAAACTGACCCCAAGGAACACATTGGGTTTTATACAGCTTTGGCAACAGGCCAAAACCTGTATCTGGATTACAAGACTTTAAGGGATGCCATGAGAGCTGACATTTACTTAAAGAAATTTGATTAGTTTAGATCTTGTATATGGCTGATATAAGTAGATTCCAAAGATTTATGAAGACCTGAATAATTCTACTTTATATTCATTCTCCTGGAAGAGATCAAACGATCAATCTATTTGAGGCTACATATACTGAGACCTTGTGAAAAATCTCAGTATACCTCAGCCATGTATATTATAGGTAGGTAGTGCATAACAATCATAGCAATGCATAATCAACCATAGCAATGCATAATCAACCATATCAAGCTATTTTTGAAATCTTAGTAGAACTTTTCTTTCAACAGTACTTCGTGTTCCCTAAATCTAGCCACTAATTCTTTGGACTGTCAAACGCCTCAGTGAGGCTTTATAGAGCAACATGGTAAGTTTTGCACTTTATTAGCTTCAAAGAAACAGTGTGTACAGCACAGGTGGGTGTTTTTCCACATAGTTGCAATATAAAGAATTTGGCTATACCTGTTCATTTTAATGGATGCATCTGTTCCGTTTTGGCCTATAAATTTCAAAGTAATTCTAATGTCAAATCCAAATGCAAGCTGTGTTTTAAAGTGGTTGTGTGTGACCAGTTTACATGATTTTACAGCAGATTTCATTCTTTATAACTGATTTTGAGAAAATGGTAGCTGCTTTTGTGACATGTCATATATGGTTTAGCTCTTATGTTGTTAACACTGCTAAATCCTTACAATAATTTTGAAGATGTCTGTATTCCCTCTTTCCACATATTGAAAGTATTTTATCTAAGAGATCATTTTCCCATCATTTATTAAAAACATTCTAAAGACATCTGCCAAGAGACGTTATCCAATGACAAAATTTAAATTTTACTTTTCTTGTTACAAAATCAGCATTATGCTGCAGCATTAACATATCTCCCTATCTCCACAGCCCAACCAGGGGCTCACCATTCAGCAGATGTGCTTATAGATTCATAGCCGAGGCCTGAATCTGGGACTCTGAAAAAGACTATTGCCCATCTCCTTTCATAATTTCACTCCTTGTGCATAACATCAGGATTCCTAATGAACATACTGAAAAAGCCCCAACAAACTATGTTCTTTCAGTTTGCTTTTAGACACATGAGAACTCAGTTGACTGATTTTTAAATGTTTCTCAAGTTCTGTAATTATAGAAGGAAATCCAGGTGTTTGTAAAAGATAATTAAAGAAAAGCATCAGAGTCTGTACAGTACTGCTCAATAAAAAGCCTGAAGAGCTGGAAAATTGAGTAAATTACAGGGGTTTGATCCTTCAGAGATGTTGAGATGATTACAATCAAATGTTCTAGTGTTATGTTCAGCAGCGGATTGGCAGCCACCAAAGGAGTTTGCCCACCTGTAGATTATCAGGAAGAAAAAAAAGAGTATATCTTTGCAAAGACAATTGAATTCTGACTTGCAATATTGAATGATATCTTTGCATCTGATATGAAATCCTTATCAGATGATAGGCTATTCCCTTAATTGGACATTACACACATAGCCATTAATCACAATTTTCTCAATTTTTCAATGCCTGTGTTGAGGTTTAAAAGCCTATTTCTAAGCATGATGAATGGTTAAATATGCAGCCCAGAGAAAGCAATGTGATGGAATAAGTAAAAGGAATATGCACTCTTAAATCCTATGGGAAATTAGCTATTAGTTGTCTCATTCTGAATATCAAGAATTACTAAAAGTATTTGGCTGCAATCACTCTATGCATCAGTCTTCTGCTTAGAAAACGAGGATGGTAATATCTTTTTATTTCAAAGGATTCAAATGTTCATTTCAGTAGAGCAAGGAGTAAGGAAACGGAGGGAGCAAGGAAACTCATGGAGAACACACTAAGACTGTACAAAATAATGATTTTACATTTCAAACAATGTCTCCCACTAAGAGTCTTATATGTCATTTTTAGTTAAACTAGAAATAATAGAAATTAAATAGTTTTTCTAAATGCAGCACTATATTCTGAAAGTATTGAAAAATATTTTTTTATGTATTTTACCTTTTTCCCACTTGTTTTCAGGGAAAATAATTCAGTTAATTTCATGTATACTAAAATAAAATCTGGTTGAATGAAATATTAAAACAATATTTTACTGTTATCTATATTAGCATTGTAAGATAGAAAAGTCTCAGATAGAATTAATGTTTTTTATTTAAATAAAGATATAAATAGGCAATAGTAGATGCTACTTTTAGTAATATTCTGAAACTGGTAATAAAATAATAACATCAAGTGTCAAAATATTAATGGCCTATATCTTTCTTGGACTTTGTTGTTCAATGTATAAATAAAGGAACCTAGAAAACCAATTTTAGCCTTACATAAATATATTTATGAGTTTGTTGTATTTTTAATATAGAATATGTGTGTTTGTGTCTAGTTTTGTTATCGGAGTAGTTAATCAGAAAAGATTAAGTGACCAATAGAAAGTTTTAGAAGTTGTCATGTGAGGGACTCATTGATAAAACGCCAGCTGTTTTAGAAGAAGCGTGGCCAGCAGGTCAAAGGATGTAATTCTCTGCCTCTGCTTTGCTGTCATGAGGCCCCACCTAGAGTGTTGTGTCCAGTTCTGGAATCCCTAACATAAGAAGGATGTGGAGCTTTTGGAGCAGGTCCTGAGAAAGGCCACAAAGATAATCAGAGGGCTGGAGCACCTCTGCTATGAGAACAGGCTGACGTTCAGCCTGGAGAAGAGAGGGCTCCTGGGAGAACTTACAGAGGCCTTCCACTACTTGAGGGGGGGCTACAAGACAGCTGGGGAGGGACTTTTTGCAAGGACAAGAAGTGATAGGATGAGGGGGAATGACTTCAAACTGGAAGGGGGAAGATTTAGGTTAGACATTAGGAAGGTATTCTTCACAATGAGGGTGGTGAGGCACTGGCACAGGTTGCCCAGGGAAGCTGTGGATGCCCCCTCCCTGGAAGTGTTCAAGGCCAGGTTGGATGGGGCCTTGAGCAGCCTGGGCTGGTGGGAGGTGTCCCTGCCCATGGCAGGGGGGTTGGAACTGGGTGATCTTTGAGGTCCCTTCCAACCCAAATCTCTCTATGATTCTACAATTCTATGATTCTATGAAATTGTACTAAAGTAGTGTTTTGTACCTCTTGTATGCTTTGTAATTTTTCTATCCACTATTTTAAATTTGGCACATCTGGCTTGGACTGTATGTTTCTTAAAGCACTTTTCTACTCTGAATTTATATAAAATCTACCTGCATATAAAGAAAATATTTTCAGCTCATTTTGCTTAGTTTGTAAATCAATTCTCATTGACCAGTGTCTTGTGTTTCAGTTATTTTTATGAATGAATGCCCACGAGACGTCAGTGTCTCTTGAATGCACATTATGAGTAGAGTAGAACAGAGTAAATGTGCAAGAAAAAACCCTCATTTTTGTATATAAGGAACAGAGTGACCTATAAAGCAGAAAATATTCATGGTATTCTTTAGCATATGATAGTAATTTTATATGAATTTGTAATAGAATTACAGAATTCTATACCCAGATATTTACTGTGTAGGAAACAACCGTAGAGACAATAGACTGCTAAGAAAGTTTTCCACAACTATTTATTTATTTTGTTTTTTAAAGCAACCAAATTATAAACTAATTTTACAGTTAAGCATTTTCCTGGTGTATCTAAGACTGCAAGGTAAGGGAAGTAATTTTTTTTCTTCCCTGAGCTTTGCAAGGATAAATAAATGTTGGAACAATTTGTAGTTTACACTGTCATATAAAACTAGGTTAACTTGATATGGAGCTCATTATAATGAGATGAAGGGATTCTATTCAGTTACTTTCTGAGTAAATTCAATGAGCTTCTTGCAAGTATTTATTTTTAAGCTAACAAGGTTCAAGGATTTCTGTTAACTAAAAATAACTCTCTGCAGGGTAGCCTTCAGATTTCCAACTTCTAAATCGAGTTCTGCTGTCTTTGTTTGTGTTGAAAGACACAATTAGAATTCCTGTGCAGTAAAATTCTTCTCAGTATGCCTGATTGATAGAGAAAGAATTATCCCTCATCTATTTCAGTCACAAAAAAAAAAAAAGTAACTAGGCTCTGCATTTGAATAGTTTGTAGATATTCAATTTTATTTTTAGATATTTTGGTTGAGAAGTTCAATATCACTCAATTCAAAGATTAAGCTTTGAGCTGCAGGAACTATCATCTCATGGAAAGTAATTTCTCAAAGCATTTTATAAACAAGGTATCAAATAAACTTGCAGACCATCTAATATCCTGAATTTTGTTACTTTCCAATCCTGAAAGAACTGAATCTCTATTCAAAAGGAATACCCTACAGTTCATTACCTTGTGAAGGGGTGCGTGTAAATGCAAGGAAATGTTCAGGGTCACAGTTTAACCCCAGACTGCTCATGCAAAAGGAAGGTGTAGTTCTCTTGCTATTCCATGTTTTCCACTGGGTCTTGATGGCTAAGTAGTATAAAGCCACCCAGCTTCTTTTCTCTGCTTTGGAAAGAAATTCCCTTCTGGGACCTAAAGATCATGAGAAAGGCAGCATGGGATACTGCTGTTTCCCACTGTTGACCTTTTAGGGAAAACTAAAGCAAAAAAATAGCAAGTCTCTTTCTTTTCAAAACCCTCAAATAAAGATATTTAAGAATAGCTCTTTTTTATTATTTTTGGTAAAGAAATGTGATCTGTTCCTGTGTTACTGAAGCCACATATCTTTTAGTTACCCACTCAATAATGAACATAATTATTTCCCAAACAATTCATAAGGTGAGTTAATAGTATTTTCTTTTCGTCAAGGTATATTTTGTGATGCAGAGATATGAGGATATTTTATAATGATTCCTGTAAACTGGTACCTCCTTAAAAGCAGTGTTATGTAACTTTGTATTTCACTTAAGGAGTTCTTAAAGTTGTAATGAGAACTGGTGTCACACTTGCTGGAGTGTATCCTGATACTAAAAAAACCCCAAAAACCATTCTACATAATTTTCTTTACTAACTCTTTTTCTTTCCCTTTCTCCTTCCAAAAGATAGACAAGAATGTTCAGCAAAAAGGGTACATACTTTTATATAAGAAAATTCATGGGGTTTGCATTTTCCTAGCGCAATTTCATGACCTTGAAAACCTTGGAAAATGAATTGATGAATATACATAGATGGGTAACTCTTCGTTAGGCCTGTCAGTTTCTGAAAGAAGCATCTACAGTATATAAACTGGTATGACTAGACAGATTTTCCAGTTCACCTTGGATATGTCCTCTTATGCTGATAGTTACAAGAATAGCTAACAGCGCTTTTATGTGGATGATATATGACTTGCATATAAAACTGTGCCAGCTATGTATCTTATTCCTACTATAAATGAAATTTTAGCAATCTTCAAGGTGTTGCTTTTTTTTCATTTGAACTTTCATAAAACTCTTTTACTGACAGCTGAAATTTCAGTCACACTCTAAATGCAAATTTGCTTTTATTAAAGAAACAGATGTTTTATTGGCTCAAGGTCATAGTAAAGGTTGCTTATTTTTTTATCATATTTCAGAGTGTATGAGTACTTATGTGATGACATGTTAACGAAGAATTATATTTGGAACTAAAGCAGTAGTAGTTATAAGACAATTTTTTATCCAAAATTGGACAGGTTTTCTGATATATTACTATATAAGGATGTGATCATGAAATTTCTTCCTACTGACAAAATTTAATTTTTTAATCAGAATTATTCTTTTCAAAATGTTCTTAGCACAAATAAAATATAATTCAATATACTTCTATTTAATCTTTCAAACAAAATGCTAATTAATATAATATTTCATAGAACTGTGGCACTTCGGGCATGTAAAATTGTTAAACTAAATGTTAATGTTTCCTGAACCTTCTTCACAACTGTAGTTATCATTTGTCACCACGAGAATAGAGAGTCATCTCAAAAATCCATTTTAAACCAATTTGTAAAACCATGTAAGTATCGCAATGTTATCATGTAAGACCTTTTTTAAGCTCTCAAATATTTTACAGCATTAAGCTTGGCTCAGTAGAAGTTCCACATGGTGGACTGGAGTTACTTAAATGGAGAAAAACTACTTTAGGAAACCAAATAGAGGGAGTCATGTTTCATGAGAAGCAGCATCATGCATCATGAAGTATGGTGTCTATGTGAAGGCTTTTGAAATACAAACAGTGAGTGGGGCACCATATCCTTCAGAACATATTCACTTTGTGCTCAATTGAAGAATAGTGTTTTCTACATCAGCATAAAACAGTGAATGAAAAGATACACATATTGCAAAAGGCATCTTTTATGGACAACTTTCCTGAAGAAGGAAAGCAGCTGGATATTTCATACTGTACTTCTAAGACTGATTTTAAGTGTGAGCTGTTTAGTGTGTCAGGACTGTATGACAAAAGGAAAGCTTGATGTGGGCAAATGAATTAATAGTCAGACTTCTCCTACTGTTCACCAGGTTAAGAGCATCATCCTATACTGAGTAATAGAATTTACATTCTTAAAAATAAAGCATATTTACAGACTACCCCTACACAGTGTTGTTGAAATGTTACTGCTATTCTTCCTAGTGGAGTGGACCTGAAAGTTGTAATATAATTTTTTGGATAAAAATAAATGAGCAAAGAACAGGTAATAGTCATCTCACCTGATAATGTGTTTTCCAAGTTCTCAGGGAACTGCTTAACCTCAGGCCATAATAGTTTCCTTGCAGAAACAGAAAGGACAATATTCTGTTTGAAAATATGCCAGCAGTTCAGTAAACAATCCCACTCTTTTCAAGTCAGTTTCTTAGGTTGAGTTTTGTGTGGTTCAATAGGTTTCCTTTTCACTTTGAGATGATGAAGTGAGCTTATTTCTTTTTCCTCTTCTGCTGTTTTAATTTTAGGGACATATAAAATAAATTTTAAAATATGGCTTTTCATTCAAAATACCTACCTTGAAAAAAAAGCTGAAGTTTTTTACATCAAATTCATTGTGTTTTTCTTATGTTTTGCCAGAGTACTTTGTTATGCTTGGACTTATTTCTACTTTATGGCTTTTCATCACATATTAATATATACCTGAAAGAAAATGACAAGCCAGAAAATAGAAAATATGTTCCTGTTACAAAGCTCAAATCAAATCAACTACACCCCGCCCCCCCCAAACAAACAAACCAAAAATATAAAAACCTCAAAATCACATTCCACTCCTTTCCCCCAGTTTGAATTTTGCATTGTAGTGTTCTGGATGTTGAATGATCTTTAAATATAGGTGAATTTTAGAAGGAAGTGATTGCCACCAAAAGCATCCAAGAAATGCCATAGAACAGAGTTAGGTGCCAGAAATGTACGAGAAGGTCAATGATGCAGCGCTTTGCAGCATGCAAGGACAGTCATATACACTGGGACAAACTCTCCAGCTTGGTTTACATGGACTTTGTCAAAAACATTAAGATATAAACAAGATTTTGAGCTGTCAATGGTTATAACTGATAAGATCTCAGGCAACTGAATTGTAAAACTCTTAGCAATGCCCCTGGTGCCTTTTATTTTTATAAATTATTGACAACATCCAAAACTTTTCTTGAATTGAAATATCCACCTCCTTCAGTTATACATGTTAGAACACTTAAACAAAAAAGATGCAAACTTCACAATTTTCTTACTTTTTTAGAGGAAACTAAATCAGTCTTTCAACCTCCTTTTATTCCTTTCTCTCTTTTTTTTTTTTTTTTCAGTTACCTGTATGTATTTGGCTAAATGTATTTAAGAATTATTGTTTTATTGTCCAGAGTCTGACATCTTTTATATGCTTAAGATTTGCAATGAAAATCAATGCATATCTTCCTGACAAACACACGTATTACTTCTGATAACACTACACCTCTGTAATGGAGAGCTCAAGAGATGACTTTTTTGGTACTGTCTTCTCTGCTTTATCTTTCCTGAAATTAGATTAAAGACAGCACCGTTTTCATCTTCCAAGTTCTTTAGCATCAGATGTTTTTATTGAAACAGCCTTTGACTACGCTCAAGCTCAGCCACATCCAATCATCAGCTTTTATCAAACATCCCAGCTTCAATACATCTGACATGAGCCTTGATTTCCCAGGTGATGCTCAAGACACTACAAGATTTCAAATCAACAGCAGACATGCTGCAATAGCATATGAATGAGAAAGCTAGCTCCCTTGTAAAAGAGGCATCAATACTTCAGGGAAAAGAAAGTGCTTTTGTTATTATTTTTTTTCCTGGAGATTCTCAAGCATAATTCTTTTTAATAAAATGTCCATTTGGAAATAAAGTTTTTCTTATCCTACAATAGCACAGGAAAACATAAACTGAATTTCTGCAGAGGTGTAAAAGCCACTAACAGTACACTTAGCTATAATGAAGAAGCTTAATTTTTAATTCATCAGATACCTCAATCCAAGCAAATCTTCTTTAAACAAATTCAGTAAATATGCTGATTCATATTCAGTGCCAGAGTAATTCATATTTTAATATTAATTCATGAGTTTGTACTCATCAACAACTTTGGAATACATTTACGAGAGATGCCCCTGAAAAGAAAGATAAGCTTCTTGTACAACTTCACAGGCATGCAGGTTGCCTTTCTGAAGACTGCATTCTCTCAGACAGCTGCATATTTTCTGAGAGGAGAAACAGGAAAAGAGGATATGTTCTCCGTGTTTTGCTTTATGTCAAGATTGCTTTGCGTGTTGTTCAACGCACATCATTAGAATTTTCCTTTGCAAAATTTGTTTGGCTTTCTAATCTAGCCTGTGTAAGGGGGGGCTTTCCCGTATGAATTAGCTATGTCTGCACTTGCAAACACACACAAGTAGGAAGTCTGCAAAGCAAGATACAACAGACATTCGTATTTTCAATATCTCAGTGCAGTGTTTTACTTCAAATGAAAATGAGTGACAGAAGACTATCCTGAGCTTGAGACAATAGTGAAGAATTTTAAACCTTAAGGTTCTTAGGTAATTTAGCATTATACTAGATTATTCTAGTTTCTCTAACTCCCACTTCCCTCCCCAGAAACTGAATGTTGGTTGTTTTTTTTTCAAAATAGAAGAAGAATGAAAAATAAGAGGAAATATTAATAATTCAACTTCATGTAAAAATTTAGACAACTCAATGTTTAGAAACTCAGTGTGTGAAATTTATGGAAGAAAAGACTACAACATACGTGCATTATGTGCTGTAAATATCTAGAAAATTAAATATATCAGAGAGCTGATAAAATATATTAGGGAAAAAAAAAACATATCAGAGAGCTCAGACCTCAATGTTTCCCAGTGACAAAAAGACAAATCAATCAAAAAAGTCCTGACCATTGATTCGTCACATCTTTTTTTTTTTTTTAATTTTCAAGTGACAGCATTGTAGAATTTATGTAAAGATATAGTAGGATTCAAGTCAAGAACAGATATTTCTCTTATTACCTTAGACAGTTTGTTACAGAAGTTAGTTTGAAATTCTGTGGAACAGTTACAGATACGGAAGTCAAGTAGCAGAAAACATCAGTTGCTTTCATACTACAAAGGCCAAGCATCTATAAAATCTCTGTGGCTGATATTACCTGCAATTTAGAACCAGAAGTTTCGATTTTTTAAGCATTTAAATTAAAAGAAAAAGGACTGCTGAGGTATGAATGCAATTTAATTCAACGAAGATATGTAATCACTTAAGCTACTGCAACTTCATATATTTATTATTATTTAAGGGCATTTATATTCACATAAGTTTGAAGTATCTCTTCTTTAAATTCCCTATGTAAAATATGATAACATTCATAACATAATTAAATAACTGATTAATTAAGTAACCTAATTAATCTTGGACAGGATATATCACGTTGTTCCTCATGATTAGGCTACGGAATGAAGAAATTGAGAGCAACCCTGCAGAGAAGGACCTGGATGTGCTGGTGGATGAGAAGCTGGACATGATGCAGCAATGTGCGTTTGCAGCCAGGAAGGCTAATCATATCCTGGGCTGCATCAAAAGAAGTGTGGCCAGCAGGTCGAGGGAGGTGATTCTGCCCCTCTACTCTGGTGAGACCACACCCGGAGTGCTGTGTCCAGCTCTGGATCCCTCAGCACAGGACAGATATGGACCTATTGGAGCGGGTCCAGAGGAGGGCCACGAAAATGATCAAAGACCTGGAACATCTCCTCTATGAAGTGAGGCTGAGAGAGTTGGGGTTGTTCAGCTTGGAGAAGACTCCAAGGAGACCTTATTGGGGCCTTTCAGTACATAAAGGGGTTTATAAGAAAGATGGAGAAAAACTTTTTACCAGAGCCTGGAACAAAAGGACAATGGGTAATGGTTTTAAACTTAAAGAAGAGAAGTTTAAGCTAAATATTAGGAAGAACTTTTTCACGCTGAGGGCTGTGAAATAGTGGAACAGGTTGCCCCATTCCTAGGAACAGTCAAGCATTCAAGGTCAGGTTGGATGGGGCTCTGAGAAAAAAAAAAGAAGTAAAAAATATGCTAGAAATGATTGCTCTGTTTGTCTTTATTTAGCAGAAGGCAAAATAATACATTTTATTACAAAGAAAACTGTACAGTGGCACAAAAATGCATAAAGCTCTACTGTGATTAATGTGCAGGATAAACTTGTTGTGGTTTTGAGCCCCTCAGCATCAAGAAAGGACCATGCAGCTGCTAGCACCAGGAGGCAACGAAGTATCACACAGCCTCTTTCTCACTCCTTCCCCTTTTAAGTTCCATTGGGGATGAGACTCAGAAGAAACAAGAGTAAAACTTGTGAATCAAGACAATGATAGGGAGGGGTCATTCACCAGTTACCATCACAAGCCGAACAGACTCAACTTGCAGAAAAAAAATCAGTCTAATCAATAAAACTAGAGCAAGAAACTGAGAAACAGAACAAAAATCTCCAAAGAACATTATTTCCCCCTCCTCTTCTTCCTGGAGTCAACTTTTACTCCTGGTACTCTCTACCTCCTCTCCAGTAGTCCAGAGGGATCAGGAATGTGGACTGTGGTGAGTTCATCACACGTTGATTCTGCTGTTTCTTCTACCTCAAAGGGAGGACCCGACACACAACACACTTTTTCAGTTCGGTCACAATGAATATCCCAGCAAGGCAATATTTTCCATTGGTCTTGAAATCTGCATTTATAAACCTTCTTTCAAATACCAGCTGGTTCAGAAAAACTCAGTAAGTCCAGTGTAGGTCTCACATTTCGCCCTGTCTCTGAGATATATTTTTTGGTTCAGACTAAAATTCTTGTTAGACACATTAGAAACACTAATCTCATTAATATATCTTATGTAAAACCTGGTCTGTCAAGCTGGATAAAAGAATAAAAGGCATGACTTAAGTAGCAAGACTGAATTACACAATTCAGTGGTTTTCTTTTGGGCTTTTGGTTTGGAAAATATAAGGCTATCCTGAGAGTCATAATCTTAACAGAAAGAATAGCGTTAAAAGTGTAATCAAAGCGTATTTCAAAACATCTGATAAATGTGGGTATAGTTCAGATTTCTACAAAATAATTTAATATTGAAATTGTCGTTCAACATATGGAAATTCCAGTTTAAGTTCTCTCTTTTCTGTCACTTGAGTATAGTCAGTATCAGGCACCTTTCAGATGAATACTGGAATAACTGTGTCATGGTATGTTTAGAGAGGGATTATTCGCAAGCTGTGCAGCAAAATGTGTTTCATTTTGCTATAAAAGTAGAAAGACATTGTTTTAGAATGAGTCTAAGCACAATTCTGCAATTTAAACGTTAGAGTATTCACTGAGGGGTGTCATAACTTCACAACCATGTTACGATGATTACTTAATATTGCATAGTGAATTAAATCAGATGAAGGAGTAACTTTCTTTCTGGACCAATGAGTATTTAATTATGCTGTGCAGAGGAAAGAATTTTTAAAAGGGAGACTGGGAGGTGCACAATTCCTGAGAAATTATGTCTACTATTTCCTTTAAATGCATGTTCACTCTCAGAAGAGAATTAACTATAAATCTTCCATAACCTGAGTTAATGCTCTAACCACATGGAGTTATGTTAAGAGGAAACTGGTGTCATGAGTATAAGGTGAAATGTACCTTAGAGTTAGATATGCTTTGGGAATGCTCAGCAGCTCTTATACCTACTGATGGAAGAAGGAACTAACAGGTAAAGGCAGGTCTTCTGTACTTGAGAAAGATTCAAGCTACTCATCACTGAGTATGGTAATGTGCGACCTCACTAGCACTAGCACACAGTTACTGGGCACTTCAAATATTCTAAAGGTTAGTTTGTAGTAAAACCTGCATTTTAAAGATCTAGATGGTGATTTTATCAACTTATGTTTTCAACTAGTTAGGATTTAAGTCCATAAATCTTCTAGATTTTATCTTCTAACATACAGAATTGTTTCCCAAAATATAATGCAGAGTAACTCCTGAATCCTGGAACAGAAGGAAATACATGGTACTTAGGCAAGAGAATTTTTTTTCCCTTTTAACATCTGATTTTTTCTTGAATTAGTCTGCAGCCCTGACAGACCTCTAAGAATGCACAAGTGGGCAAAGCTGCAGAAAGAAAGACCATGAATCTTACTGTCCATGGACATACTGTTCAGGAAACAATGTTCTCAAAAAGTTTTCTTAGCCTCTTGAGAGCCTGTAAAAAATTTATTATATTATGATCTGAGCTAATTTGGCTTATGAAGCTACATGTTTAAAACCAAGCCTTGATTTTGCTGAGTATGGAATCATTCAACAACACATATTTTTTTTAGATAGGAAACATAGTCACAAAAAAGAAATTGAATCAATATTTTTTCATGCATGTAAGATTCCAGAGGGAGAGAAGGAGTGAATGTGAAGGCATTCAATGTCACATGGGGTGGATCAAAGCTGAGAAAAGACTTCCGAAGATAGAAATTAAACATGAATCAGAGAAACATTGGATGGTTGAGGTTGGAAGGGACCTCTGGTGATGAACTGGTCTATACCCTCTGCTCAAGCAGGGACACTTAGAGCCAGTTACCCAGAACTATGTACAGCTTGCTTTTGAATATCTCAAATGAGGGAGACGCCACACCTTCTCTAGGCAACCTGTGCCAATGTTCAGTTACCTTAACAGTGAAGAAAACTGGAAAACCAGGAAACACTTCTTCACTGTGACCAGTGACAATGTAAGAGGCAATGAGCACTATCTGAAACACAGGTCACCACTGAAGAACCTGGCTCCATTTTCTTTATATCTTGCCTCCAGATCTTAAGTTCTTTACATCCAGCCTGGGTTCTCCAGAATAAAGAATCACGGCTTTCTCAGCCTTTCCTCACAGGAGAGCTACTCCAGTCCCCTCAGCACATTTGTAGTGCTTTACTGGACTCTTTCCTGTGTGTCCATCTGTCTCTTTTACCAAGGGTCTGAGAAATGGGCATCGTAGTCCAAACACAAGCTATAGCTGTAATTTGTGTGTTCTATCCTTTGATTATTACTGAAGTTTCTATTACATCTAGGAGTAGTGATAAGAGTGGATTCTGTACTAGTTACACAGTAACACAGCTGCATCCAGTGCAGACCTTCAGGCTAAAGGATCACAAGAAAAAAGATTTCCATCTATGCCAGTCACTGGCATGTCTCTGCCAAGAGAAATCCAACGTTCATTTTCAAACAGCAATTTTGTGTTTCAGGAAGTTTTGTCGCTGATGGTTTTAGAACTGTTGGGCCTAGGTCTGCATTTTGTTTTGTATGTGACTAATGTGGGATGATAAAATACTAAAATAAAGAAAGTATTTTCCTATGGTACGATGATACCCATCATTAGGTCGTATACAATGAAAAGGGAAAAACTATAATTTACAGTAAAGTTATATTTAGTAGAGTTTTGGGTAATTGTATGAATGAATGGTTGAATGGTTAAAATACCACTCGTGTTGGGTTTTGTCTCTATGTTTTTTTGACTATGAAAGTCTCAGGGACATAACACTAGCACCTACAATGTATCACTACATACGCACCCCTTCCCACTTAAGAAAAAAAGGGTCTCATTCAGCATTTTCATATGCCTAGCTTGTCAAATAATACATAGAATTTGTCTCAATTGTGTAAAAGTTAGTATCTGTAAATCATAGAGGATCTATTCCAAAACTCATCAAAATAATAAGGATAATAAGGATTGCCAGTCTTTTTGAAGGTATTTTTTCCAAAACCAGAATGTACATGCACAAAACTTTTTCTCAGTCTCCATAAGACTTTCTCAAGTGGAGTCAAATGATTTTGGAAATAACACATGGTGTGAAGTTTATGGCCGCTTTTCAGAAATCTAGTCGCTAATACTGATAAAATAATAAAGTCTAATACCTGACCAAAATGCACTTAATTTTTATAGATTTTTTTTTCCTGGGCTAATAATCTGTTAGGATGCAATATCATCTGAACTATGCAGGCATACTGAATGATTTTCTTAATATTTTATATTATTAGCTCAAAGCATCAACGACTGAATTGAAAATGATTGATCTAGAACTTGTTTAGAAAGACAAAAAAGTAGAGTTTATATGGCCCTTTATAATACCAAGAGAAATACAGACATTTATTATTTTGAGAGATAATGCTGAACATTACTGATTGCTACTGTCACAGGACAATTGACTTAATGGAAATTTCTATTTGAAATATCAGATTAATATATGACTTAAATATTTACAAAGATTGATTACATTCATACAGCTGAATCATATTTCATATATCACTGCTTAATGATGAAGAAACACTTGTAAAAACAGTCATCCAGGTCTGTCAGGTAAATAGATTGTGCATCGGTTCCAAATGTAACGAATTTCAAGCTTTTTGAAATTGTGCTTTAGGGGAGGATTTTGGCTTCCTAATTAGAGCACAGAAAAAGAAACAACATTGTGTACAATATCTATCAACTCATACAGTTCTTGATGAATTATCAATGCATAAACATTACAGCAACAAAACATAATACTTATACTTTCTAAGGGGAGTACTTGCACAGTTCATTCCATAAAATTGGCATAATATATGAAAGCAAAGAGCTGTATTTTTCAGCAAAGAATTGAGGATGGATATGGATGAGAATTTACGAAAATATTATTTGCAAAGTGCTGATCTATGTATAATTCCTATAATTCATATATAATAGGATTTGTTTTGTGGTAATTTTACATCCTGATGTACATCCTTCTAACTTGTCCAAATAAGCTGAGCTCAAAGGCAACATGGTAAACTACAGCAGAATTCCTGAAATTATTAAAAAAAACAATACAAGAAGGGAAGATTTGGTGTTTGTCTCTGTTCTGTGATTATATATGAGTCCTAAACTTGTATGGTATGTTTATACTTAGCAATCTCTCTCTTTGAGATCTTTATTTGAATAATGTTTCTTAATGTTCAGTCTCATATTTAAATTATTAAACTATTGTTTTTTTCAAAAAGTTTTAAAACTCATATTTATAAAGTACATTTGTTGTGATTTTTCTGAGAGACATTAGAAGAAAATGGATAATTTGTACAATTATTTACTGGTTTTGTTTTAGGTTTTCATTTGGAATTGATAAATTTGTCGTGCATCACCTATAATAACCTTTCTGGCAGATTTGATTAAATCTAAATATGAAAAAATCTATTAAGTCTATGTTTGAAATATCTAAAATTTTTTGTTCAATGATCTTGTAAAAAATCAAAATTAAATTTATAAATATTTATTTCAAAATAAACATAAATTAAAAAAGATATGCATACATCTATATGAAAGAAATCAATCATAATCTACATGGATTAGATTCAAGTTCTACCTAAATTACAAGAATAAAAATGTGGAATTAAAACCAGAATTATATACTAAATTTACAATTTTTTTTTTTTAATTTATGTATTCTGCTTGTTTCTAAGTAAACTTTAATTCCAATCTTCTCTTTTGTTTTAGAAGAGTGATTGTCCTAAACAGGAATAGCTTGTTAGACATTATTTCCAGGAAAGAATATTTTCTTGTCTTACTTTACAGAATAGGCTGAAACAGTAGGTCGGACTATATTAGTCCCTACTCTGTTTCCAAAAAATAATAAAAACGTTTGTGATAGACAGCGAGAAAACTAGTGTGACATTTTGTGATTTATTAAACACCTTAAAGTAGACAGCATTTCCCCTAAGACTGCCAGTATATTGCAGGAATAAGGACTGTATCCTGATGTTTGAATAATTGTTCATAGGAGGGAGACAACGCTGAACTTTACTCTGAGTTTAGTACATGGAATGACTTTGGGAAGTTACTGACAGGATCCAAAAAGAAGACTGGATGTTCAAGCTCTGCTCTTGAGGCAGTTTACATAGGGTAATCATTCTTGCATTGCCAGACAATTCTTTTTCTCCAGAACTGATTGACTTCAACAGACCTAACACTGATTGAAGCATTTATAAGAAAGGGAAGGGAGCGTCTCTGAATTTTTCCAGGGTAAGGAAAAAAGACCAAGCAACTGAATTCAGGTTTTCTGGTTTTCCTGGTAGTTTGTGAGGCTGCTTTTGCTCTGTGTCCCAACATCCAAACACTGGTGAGGCTGACCTTGAGTTTCTGGTGTATAATGCACACACTGGGAATAATGTTTCTAGTAAATGTGTGTATACATGCATGCACAAACCTACGCATGCGCACGCGCACACACAATCACACAGATCAACACAAATGGAGGACACTGCCTTTACATAAACATGAACAGCATGGACAGCCTGACCTGGTTCCTTCCTTTCCAGCTAGTTAGGATTGACATCCTGTACTAGAACATGCTCATATTTAGACAAAATGCGGGTTCTCCAACTTTGGACACCTGGTCTCCCCAGCAGCCATGCCTGGATCCCAGTCTGCCCACTTGCTGGCACCAGGAACATGTGAACCTGTGAACCCCTGAGGCTGCAGTTCTACTCCAGCTGCTCTATGGACCCGCTCCTGTCACAAATACACAAACGCAAACAACTCTTTCCAGGACATGCTCCAAACCTGTTTTCCCCAGCAGCTGACACTCTCATATTTCTCATGTCGAAGCTCCTCCTACAGTCTCGTTGATATGTGACCTGTAGAAACTTGGTCTCTGCATTCTTTGAGTCCAAACCTATAGTATCCTGTGTAGCTGGATCCCAGACCTCCTGCAGTACCTGCTGGCTGACCCTGCTTGAAGTTCGTTCATGGATGACATATGCATACAAATACAGGACTGACGTACTCAAATTGAAATACACATACACCAGTGTGTTCTAGTGCCGAGATCTGACCTGTGGGCCCAGCCCTGCATCAGGATTGGTGCTCAGCCCTCTTATATGAGCATGGAAGATGGTGATGCCCTGTTAGGCAATAATCTGATGCCTTTAAGACATTTTGGGGAGAATTTCTCTGGCTGACTCCTCTGGGCAAGTTTCGTATGTGGGCATGGAATTGGTTATTCCCCTTCAATAACTGCAGGAGCAACCAAGTTGCTCATCTTGGTATATTTGGGCTCTTCCTACCTTGGCTTCTCCAGACCTTTGTGTTTGTGGTAAATAGCCTTTAAAAGTACAATATAAAACCAAACACTGAATGCAGTTTTTGAATCACAGGTCAAGATTTAAGCATCTCACAATTACTTAAGTCTCTTTTCTTTTTTTGGCACCTGTTTGGGTAGTGAGATCCCAGTCAATGAATGCAGTTTAGTATTCTGATGCACAGCAGGAAGATAACATGGAAAGAAAAGCAGGGCTAGGCTTCTTCAGCTTCCCTTGATAAGTAAGATGTAGATTTTCTGACTATGTTGAGCAATGACACTTTTCTGTATTAAGCGTTTTTCAACTCCAAATCATGAAGGACCATGTGTGAATTTCATTCTTCATACTCTTCATATTGTCTTCAAGGTTGGATTGGATGGAGTTCTGAGCAACCTGATCTAGTTGAAGGTGTCCCTGACCCTTACAAGGGGGATTGGACTAAATGATCTTTAAAGGTCCTTTCCAACCCAAAATGTTCTATGATTCTATGTTAAGAAACAGGTTGAATAACTACTGTATACTGAAAAAAATATATTTTGTATTCACACCATGCTAGTTTTGACTGGAGAGTAAATATCATGCAATAACATTTTAATATATCTGGTGGATTTTTGATTAGTCATGGAATACGATATGATATTTTGCAATTAGGGTAAGAACATGGGTCTAGATCCACAATAATACATCACTATCTTGTGTGATGATATTCAGGAAAGTCAGCTTAATAGAGATGATATCAGACAGCAGAACAGTAGTAATAACCAGATTTGTCTCCTAGGAAATGTAAAAATAAATACAACAAATAAGCTGTTCTGTTACATAACAAGAAAATATTTCAAGTGTAACCTATAGCAAATAAAATAACCAAAACCAATTAAACATCGTGTTCTATTTCCCATGTTCAAATGTGTGTAATACCTCCAAGAAATGAAGAATATGCTAATTCCTTGAAATAAGTAGAAGCAGAATAAACAAAGGAAACACAAAACCACAAATTCTGCTGTTGATAACAGGTGTAAATGTGCAAACCTTCCCTTAAATCAAATGTGTTATAGAGGATTTATGTAAGAAGACTAAAAACACAATGAACAAGGAATCTTTACAAAACAATTAAGCTTTAATTTCAAATTTAAAGAGGTTTAAATCTCATGGGCAGTTGAACAGTTGAAGCATTAATATCAAACTGAAAATTAGAAGAAAGTGATTTTCGTCTTCAAAATACTAAAAAAATCGCACCCTAAAGCATCACAAAAATATTTTTCTCTCTTTGTCTGTTCCTGCATTGCCCTTCTTTTTGCATCTTACAGATGAAACATAGACAGAGTTTAATGAAATGCAAAGGTTTCCTGATTTGATGTGCTAGCTAGTTCACAGCCAGCTTGGTCAAGTTACCCTAAAGGACATAGACAAGAGAGTCACATTAGATTTCAGCTACACAATGAAGATAAATGGCTTGGTACATTTGAGAAGCAAACACCTGTGGGATGTGAATGTGAAAAGCACCGATGATAAGCATAGCCATTGCACGCAGTCAATAAAAAAAATGATGGAAAATAAATCTTCATACTTTCTTCTGGAAAGAAAGAATTCTAAGGAAAGTGAGTTGTCTAAAGCTATACCTTTCAGATGAGGCGGAAGACTAGAATGCTGTACCTGCATACATGTGAATGCAAAATCAAGCACAATTATACAAAGAATATAACTGGGAAAAAATCCCACTATTGTTTATCCATGGGCTTGCATAAAACAATAGTAATATAATAGAATCTGCAACAACTGCCTTGTGCAGAAACTCAGGTTATAATCAGAAAGTGTGCCTATTTAATACTGTCCTTATGTCTGTAGAAAATTGCAGTGTGACAGTAAGGAAATAAAGACTGAATTTTTATTTATATTAGAATTTTCACACAGTTTTGGTTTTGTTGTTTTGGTTTGCTGTGTTTCCGACTCTCCACTTCTTTCAAGTCTCTACCCCATCCCACTGTAGGTGTAGTGAGTGAGCAGTGGGGAGGCCGAGCTGCCCATCGGGGTTAAACAGTAGCAGTCATCCATTCTGCTCTCTGGCAGTTCTTACAGTGTTTGCCAGTGGCTCAGTTTAAAATTTAAATCTTACTTTCTGTTTTCATCTTCTAGAAGGTAAGCTGAAAAAAATGCTTGAATATGTAGTTATTTAAGAACTCGTAGCAATGACATAATAGACATAATTCTATATCCTGTTAAACAATTAAAGCGAGAGCAGCTACTTCATGTATTTATAGCATATAAATATTTACAAAAGACTTTAGAAAATTTCTTTTGTATGTATTGGTAAGTGTATGTTGAAACTCTTATATTTTGTTTACCTGATATTTCACAATTGAAATATGCGTCTGTGTATTTTTACAAAACCAGACAGTAGCATTTTTGTATCAAACTTTGAGTCTCAACTGAGGGAATGATATTGCAAAACAACTGTTTTATTTGGCCTGAAAAATTCCATTCCTTTTTTCCCTAAGATACAACCTGTCACCAGTTTACAAATTTGATGTTTGGTCATTGGGGAAATTTTGGCAGGATGACAGTTCAATCAAACAAAAAGAAGCTTACGTTACTGCCAAAGTGTGGGCACACACATTCCCTGCACTCCCTTGAAATTCCTGGCAGCTGTAGGAAATGATGAAAGAACTGAACATGTTCTCCAGCTACAGATCAGAGACCTGTGTCATCGAAGAACTTTGTGGTTTTCTTCTGCAGAGTAGTGAGAGATCACCTCTTGTATGGGGCAATGATAATTAGTAGTCCTAATGTATGGGAACGCTCTTTTTAATATTTTTCCTCAATATTTTTGGCGATACAGATAAAGAGATAGCTTCCATTAGAAGCTGAGAGTTAAAGTTTTGACAATGTGGTGGAAGGTAATCTTCAATTGGAAGGAAATGAAGGGGAAAAGGTCTTAAGGAAAAAGAAAAGTTAGCATAAGAAAAGACTGAAAAAAATATTTTAAGAATATTTTAATGACGCTCATTATTTCAACATATTTAGGCTGAAAATTCAGAGCAAAGAAGAGGAGAAAGATGTTTATGTGATAACCTTGGACTTTTGAGTTGCAATACAGTCTCTCAAACACAAGGTACCATACTCCTTTCTCAAAATAACCTAGCCTCATTCATATGTATATGAAAAGAAATTACAATCAAGATTACATGGACAAATGAAGTTTTGAATTTTGCCTATTTTGAGCAATTTTCTTTTCTTTCTTTTCTTTTCTTTTCTTTTCTTTTCTTTTCTTTTCTTTTCTTTTCTTTTCTTTTCTTTTCTTTTCTTTTCTTTTCTTTTCTT
>VWPV01012774.1:37064-54918 GCA_013389885.1 Geococcyx californianus
CTTAGAGACTGGTAGCTGAAATGTCTAGAGAGCAGAGTGCACTTGTTAGATATTGCAATCATTTCTGATAATATCTTTATCCAAAGGTGTCAGGTGAAAACGATATCTTACAAAGTCTACAGTCAAAATTACCTGCTAATAGCAACACATTGCAACAAACCATAATCTTTTTAATATACTTTTTTTTAATATCTGCCAGAGTTTTATAAATATATAGATAGTTGTGTATATATCTAATTATACTCTCATATATGTATTATATATATATATACACACTTACATTCCTGTTTTACCAGTATGATCGGAATTCTGAAATGTTGCAAAAAAAGAATCAATTTCCTTTACAAAGTTCTTCATAATTTTTATTTCACTGACCTTTTCATTAAACAAAATTCACAAGAAATAGATTTTCTTTTAGTCACATCTTGTTTTGATATTATACACTCAGCTAAAGGGCAAATCATGAATCACAAACGAAGATACATGTCAATTGATGCAAACTCAACAGTGGGTTTTTTTCCCTTGTACAGTTTGTTCAGCCCAATATTTACAGTAGTCATTGAAAATTTTTCTTTATCACTAAATAAATTCCCAAATCAATGAGAATGTACTATGAGAATAATTCAACTTGTATATACAGGTTCTTTCAAAGTGGAAGTATTAATTACAAAATGTCTTCAGAGTTTTCAGCTGAGGATGTGTCCNTCTTTTCTTTTCTTTTCTTTTCTTTTCTTTTTCTTTTTCTTTTCTTTTCTTTCTTTTCTTTTTCTTTTTCTTTTTCTTTTCTTTTCTTATTTTTTCCAAGAAGTTATATATAAAACCACTGGTGGCTTTTTGACTTTGGGGTCATATCAAAGGACATTTGCTCCCTGTAGTTTCGATATGATACTGCAACATCTACAACTCTGGTCATATTCCATCATGGGAAAGGAGGACATTGTAAAAGGCTGCTTTTATATGTTCAAGCAAATACAAAATGTATGCCAGTTATTACTCTGTGATGTGGGATCATGACTAGAATGACTAGAATCTCTATTAATGAAATGCAACTTAAAAATATTTCTTCAAAGCAAGTATTTTAAGATAAATATGTCTTCTTTGAAATTGTCCTTTAAATATTTCAAAGATGAATCTTAACTTTACATAATTAATCATCAAAGTGAACAACTGTTAAGTTTCTAATTGTTGAGAAGCCAAAACTTTTTATTTGAGAATGTTAATTAAGACAAATGCCATAGACTAGCTCAGCTTTAGGAAAATGAATTGTGAAGTTTAACTTGTATAAGAATTCAAATATTTAAAATATATGGTTTTAATTAATAAAAAATGGAAAATTACACCATGGTAAGTTAGAAATATCAGGGTGTTTTAATAATGTATTAAGCAAACTTTAAATATTTTCTTTTTTATACTATTTTAAATTGTTATGGAAAAATACCTAATAATTTATTTTAAGTAATTATCTGAAATTGTGGTATTCACGTCAATACAGTTCGCCTGAGATCTAGTTGGAAAAGTATGCTGCTGGAGTCAAGAATATGTCTGACTGAGCAAACTATTTCCCTCTATATTATATGTTGTTTCTATAACCATAAACCAGTATATTATTATCTACGTTATTCTTTAGAGTCCTTAGAGACTGGTAGCTGAAATGTCTAGAGAGCAGAGTGCACTTGTTAGATATTGCAATCATTTCTGATAATATCTTTATCCAAAGGTGTCAGGTGAAAACGATATCTTACAAAGTCTACAGTCAAAATTACCTGCTAATAGCAACACATTGCAACAAACCATAATCTTTTTAATATACTTTTTTTTAATATCTGCCAGAGTTTTATAAATATATAGATAGTTGTGTATATATCTAATTATACTCTCATATATGTATTATATATATATATATACACACTTACATTCCTGTTTTACCAGTATGGTCAGAATTCTGAAATGTTGCAAAAAAAGAATCAATTTCCTTTACAAAGTTCTTCATAATTTTTATTTCACTGACCTTTTCATTAAACAAAATTCACAAGAAATAGATTTTCTTTTAGTCACATCTTGTTTTGATATTATACACTCAGCTAAAGGGCAAATCATGAATCACAAACGAAGATACATGTCAATTGATGCAAACTCAACAGTGGGTTTTTTTCCCTTGTACAGTTTGTTCAGCCCAATATTTACAGTAGTCATTGAAAATTTTTCTTTATCACTAAATAAATTCCCAAATCAATGAGAATGTACTATGAGAATAATTCAACTTGTATATACAGGTTCTTTCAAAGTGGAAGTATTAATTACAAAATGTCTTCAGAGTTTTCAGCTGAGGATGTGTCCTGCCTCTTCCACCGTTAATACTTTGTCCCACGTGTGTGACAGTCTGCCCATCTGTTTCCAATATTAGTGTGCAGAAGATACAACTAGTTTAGATTTTACTACATGATCAAGATGATTATGTGCATTTTTCAGATTGTTCCAGGAGACTATTTAGAGCTACATTTGTAATTACGTAAAATATTTATTTTTAAAATATTTTATATATGAATATAAAAATACAAATATTTAATTTCAGGTTGTGAAAACATAAATTCAGACTAAACTGAAATGTTTTGTGGTTGCATTGTTTTATTGGAGATAAACAAATCTAGGTAATTAAATTTGTCTGCAAAGTATTTTAGATAGAGAGATCAAATTATTTGTTTATTTGGATATATGAATAAATGTTTTAATTTTCCAATTGGTTTTGCTTTGTACAAGATCTAATTAAAAAAGAAATAAAAAAAAAACATGGTTGAACTTTGATTTGATATTTGGGAACATGATATTTGCCAAAATAATAATATCAAGTTTATTCAGATTTACTTGCATTCTCCAAGTCATAATTCCACTGCCCCTGCATATTCTCAGCACAGTGTCTGCTTTTTGTATCAGTGACAATATTGTAATGATCGACGTCTGACATTGTTGTATGACTAAAATATAGTCTGACAACTTACAGGGCCAAAAGGATATTCCCAGGTGTTTTTTTAAACCTCAGGGATATATAGAAAAACATTGAGTTGAGTAATATTTGCTTCACATTTCTTCATCCTTTTAGATAGGAAACTGTGAACTGGCCAGCAGCTTTTCAAAGGATTATCATAAGCCATGTTTTAAAGTGACAAGTCTAATTTGTGAACAGACTTTAGGGTTCTCCTTGAAATTCCTGTATTTCGAGGAGACAATCTACTGTAAAGATTCCCTGTAATCAAATGTTTCTCAACAGGTTCTCCATTGAATTGAAAGCTGTTCTCAGATATAGGATGAATATTCGAGGGGAACTGTAGAGGTTGCCTTGACTAAATGAAGTATTGAAGTGGAAGCTGGTGTAAAAGAAAGGAATTTCAGTACAGATTTCAACATAGATTTTTGAACCTCTGAGTGTTGTTAATCTTCAAGATATCTGGAGTACTTAACCTCTAAGCCAGGCCTTCTGTATTATCAGAATTTACCTTGTATTTACCTTGTTGACTTTGAAGATATTCACTTGGTATATGTGGAGCTGTGAAAAGGGGAGGAGGGGGCAGGGAAGAAAAAAGTGTATTTAGGCAGTTGATTCATGCCAAAAGTTCAGACTAAGAAGTTTATATTCCACTAATTTTGAAAAATTCAAAATCCTAGTTCTCCTAAAGTTTTATTCCTCTCTCTTTACCTTTAAGCTCATAAACTAGATCATGTTGTTGCTTCTGCATTGTGTAAATTACATTAATATTCTTTCATTTGGATTTAAAGTCCAGCTTTTTGTATTTCAAGCTTGAAGGTCATGATTACACCTTATTTTTTTCTTAATGTAAAATCCAGATATGCTGCAGATATCTGAGTTCTCCATTTCTCTTCTAACTCAACAGGTCTTCAAGTCTTGTGTCCTGTTCAGTTAGAAAACATTTATATGTTCTATGCATTAGCAGTCCTTTTTTTTCAGAACTGGATCTTCTGCTTGTTCTGTCTTCCTCCAGAAATAGACCATAGGTTTGGGATGAAAATCTCTCTTGGAAAGTGAAAAGTATTACTTTAAATCCCTTTAGACTGAGAGCATTCTCATTGCAAAACAACTAGCTATTATTTAATCCTGTGTAATTCCATAAAGAATGGTTACTGTCTTCTCCAGAAATAAAGCAAGAAAATAAACAAAGAAAATAACTACTGATGCTCAGTTGTTTGGCGTATTTCTGCTGGGTCTGTAAGAGGACTTAATATTGATCTGTATAATTTCTTGATCCCAACTAAAATCGCATAAATGCTATGCTGGAAGCAGCAAGGTCAAATTTGAATACAACAACTTTGAAACTGCAGATCAAATACAAACTGTTTGCTTGTAACTTTATAACCTGTCCATTATTTTACCTTCTCTGTCTGAACCCTTCTTTCTTATTCCTGTATTATTCTCTTTTAATCTCTACTGTCTCTCCAGACTCTGAAGCAGAAGTTATCTACTCTTGTCTGTGTTAACTTCTTAATCCCTGGCATGAGTAGTTGTCCTCACTTATTATATACTCCGGTTGGGCTGTTTTTAGTGTTCAATACAGTCACTGAGAGGTATCCTGCGTCAGTAATTGCTGATGGTCACAAAATGTGAAACACTGAAACATCAGCTGAGTTAGGCATCTCAATATAAGGCACTCACTGAGGGTGCTGGGTTTGTTGGTGCTGTTTTATTGTTTGTAATCACATTTTGTACTTAGGCAGATGATATTTACTCTGTCTACATTTAAGGATCTATTCATGGGCTTTGTGTGAGGATCTTTCATAACTTATGTTTTCTTCTGGCAAGTAGCTCACAAGAAACGTGTTAGACAGATTGTTTGGAAAACACACTGTGAATAAACGACTTTATTATAGTTTCAATTAACATCAGAAGATTTTTAAGCAATAGCCAAATGTGTCTTGTAAATATTGTCTTTACAATTCTCCCAATAATAATGAGTATATGGATCAAATAAAAATGCATTTTTCAAGTAGGAATTCCAAACTACCTTGAATATTATATATTCAAAATATAATCATTCTATCTGTCATTCAAAATGATTTATTTTATAACAGTTTTATCAAAGAGTATTTACCACCATGGATGGAAATAATAAAAGAGTACGGATTAAACTTAAAAACGTTGTTACTTCCAAAGGAATTTGTGAAAGTTTTTGTGGAATCTGAAGTAAATCATTGTATTAAAGCTGAAAATTCCTTGTCGTATTCATACAGACTTTTTCTTACTTTTAGTTTTAAAATGAAGAATGTTTTGTGCTTATGTTACGTATTTGTGAGGTTTTTTCTTATTAATATTGAGATCCTGTTCATGTTTCAGTATTTAATATGAAATTATTATAATACATAATTGCAAACATGTAAGATAAGTAGTAAATGAGCTTTTGCTTATTTGCATCCTTTAGGAGTAGATACAGAATATTTTGTAGGATGAGTCCTGGGTCGATCTGCAACAGGTCTGAGTCTGTTGATGCAAGGCTTACGCCTTGAGGGAGAAGAAAAAAACTGCACTACTTACAGTCAATTTTAACAGATCTCAAGGCAATATTAATATATTTAGAGAATTTTCAAATTTATCTCTTGATTTAAAATGTATATTTTAACTACAAAAGTCTTAGATTCTTTCTAAAGTAGGAATTAGTCATTGTCTAAAGATACATCATCATACAGATGACAGAGGTTTTAGACAACTGCAAGTATTGGGTTCCAGCTTCTGTTGACTGGCTTTGTATAACTATTTAAAATATTTTAAAACTTAGTTAAAATGGTTATTAGTTCATTTTGGGGAGATAGTTGTGCGTTCCATGCTATCAGAGGTATGCAATCCCTAAAGAATAAGGCATACACTATTTTCAGTAATGCTAAAAGACATACAGAGAAGATTTTTTATCTTATGAGTTGATAAGACTTATCTTCCCCTGCTTCTAAAACAAGTTAATGTTTCCTCTAGCTAACAGCAAACTTGAAGAAAAATCTTGTTCAACATCTGGAACAAATAAGCTTTCTCTTTGATATAGAATAGCTATAGTATATGCTTTACTGCCACAAATTGAAACATAACAGGAAGGTAGTAAACAGGCCTTTGTTGGCTAAAGACAGTAACAGAAATAAAATGTTTTTAAGGTTGCCAGAATGTTTTACAAAGTGCATCATGTGTTGCTATTACCTATTACCTTAAAAGTAAAGTCCAGTCTTTTCACAACTATTATTTTCACAAAAAATCACTTAGTCCACTTCAAGTCAATGACATAATTGAGTTAAATGGGTTGTTTAGATCACTGATAATGCCAAACTGCTGCAATCCTAGTCACTGTCAGTACATAATGTTTGTATTTTAAATAATTTGGTCATAAAAAAATGTCATACTGTACACAGAGCCTGCAGAACATGAACAATGTATCTGTCTTCCTTGCGACCAATCAGGAAATAGTTGCTTCCTTTTTATACATTTATATGTAATATCTTTCCTCTCTATCATTCTGACACTAAATTTAGAGATTATTTTTCCTTTTCCAAATTCATACAAGTGAATACACTTCTTTCTTGTAAGGGAGTGGGAACAGTGAGTAAATACTTACAAGCAAAGCTCTGGGGAAAAAAAGTTTAATCTGAACAGCAGAAACATAATGCATCAAGAAAATAAGAATTTTCACTTTATAAAAGTTTTAAATGTATAACTGATTTATGTGAAGTTACAGTAAGCTTAACTACTCTGAATATTTTACATATTGAGCCTAGGCTCTAAATAGTGTGGCAAGATCCTGCTTTCTTCAGTGTTTTAGTTCTGATGAGCAGCACAATCTTCTATTAAAACTGGTATTTCCAATTAATTTGTTTTGTAGCCTATAACAGTGAATTCACTGTAGAATCACTTTCTACCTTCTTCCACTCTTTATCTCCCCCAAATGACCTTTATATTCTCATTGAAGATTCCTGCCTGGAGAACTCATTTATACTCCCCCTCTGTCACCTGCTGCATCTTTCCTTCTTCTGTCTTTGTGGCTTACACGTCTGCTGTTTGGGCACAACATGGACAATGTGAAAAATTACCAAGAACCACACTACTCACTGTAATTTCACATATAATATTGGTAAAAAGAGATAATTTCAAGCTTTTGAACACTTTTCTGCACATTTTTAAGAAACTCTGCTGGATTTAACAAGTTGTAATCATGCAGTAAACAAGATAATAACAATTCAACAAACAGATGTTGAAAGTCTTTATTGCTGCATGCATCTAACTTGGCAAAAGGAGCAACAAATCACATCCTTTGGTTACAGTCATTGTTTGTACTTTAAGGATAAACATGTTTTATAAGCACAAATTGGCAACTGTATAAATGTATTTATTTCTGGGGCTTATAAAAGTTATCTTTGAAGGTCCTGAATTATGTCCTTCAGTTGTGTTATAATGATATTTGTATCAGCTGGAGACTGCCTCTTTCCTCAGTCCTCTACACAGGTGAGGTCTCAGGAATAAGAGACATTCACATTAAATCATCCAGTCTCTCACTGCCTCCACAACACTTCCTTCTTTCTACAGCCCAGTGACTGAGATCTATTGCTTTAAGGTATACCAATCCCATCACAGAATTGGTCCATTACATTATGGCATAATGATGAAATGCTGGAACATCAGCTTTCTAAATTTCAGAACAAAATATAGTATTTTGTATCGTTTGGGTATTTTTCTAAATAGAAATCTGTCCCTAAAATCAGAATTTATTTGTAATCACTTCTATTGACCATATCTGTTGATATTTTTGATTAGTTTTTCTCTCTTAAATTTATCAGTTTGTATGGAGAATTAGAATATTGGATAAAAAATACTCTGATACTTATATTCCCTGGTATTTTGCAGAGAGTTTCCAATAGTAGTTGGCAAACAAAATATCTTCAAGTACAGTGCAAAAAGGGGTTGCATCTTAGACTTGATACTCATACTTAATTTTAATCTACAGTGTCCTGTTTTCATAAGCATGTAGTAAAAATCCACTCTTTATTGGTTTTAAATTCAGAGTGAAACATGGGCTAAAGCATTTGTGTAAAGGATACTGCAACTGAAAACAACCCCGATGAAAAAATATAAAATTTTGATTTGAGAACTTTTGAGAACTGAAGAAATCACAACAAGCCAAAATCACTATTAGGAAACTGTTAAAATTACGATCTAGAACCTTTGCAAAATCATTTTTTCCTTTTACAGTCACCCATATTACACATAAGATAAAAGCTTTTTGACCAATTAGCAAGCACTTGATTGATGGAACAGCTGAACATCAATATCTGCAATTCAGAACTTAACTCTGGAAAATTGAAAATAATATTTAAATGTCTGAGCTTACAGTGGAAAATAAGTATCTTTGAATGCTGCAAGAACACACAAGGGAAGTTCAGTAAAAATAGTAAAGTGTAGCCTCTATCCAAAAAATCCTGATATAAAATGTTCAGCACTTACATCTTCAACAAATCAAGGTGTAATTTCATAGAGTAAATTCTGGGTCCCCAAAGCGAAGTTATGATTAATTATATATACCCAAATTCCAAAAGTGTAAAGGGTAATGCTAAAGGATATAAACGTGTATGATGTCAAGCTCACAACTTCAGTAGCTTCTGGAAAAAAAGTAATAATCCTACAAGGTATTGAGTAGACCACAATTATTATTTTTAAGAGATATTAGCAGTATGCTTCTTGTGACATGAGGAAACAGTGTACATGATACAACAGTAGATTGCTCAGAATGATAGTTTTCTCTTTTGTCTTTGTTTTTTACATACTCATTGACAGAGTGTCTCTTATCTATGCATCAATACCAATTAAAAGAGAGATTCTAGGGCATGAAAGGAATAACTCACCATGCACAATTTAAAGTCAGCTATGTAACATCTTCCATCACCGTTTGCGGACCCCAAGTAATAATCTTCACCTGTGTCCTTCACCTTTTGTGAGTAGTGCCCTACCTGAGCTAAAATCCAAGGTTAGCTGCTGTTGGCTGAGCGAAAAGACTTTGCTTGCAAATAATATTGCAGTGCTTTTTGTATGGCTGAAGACTAATTAAATGATAATGGCTTACAAATGCTATGGGCAAATTTCCTTGCATATTAGTTTCTGAAATGCAAATTATAGTTGTAATTGAAGACAGCATAATCACTCAAATATTAAAGCTGTTATCCTTCTAACATTGTTTCAGAGTACAACTCCTTTCCTTCCTCCCCCTGAAAAGATATTGCTTCTTCCATAGTTATGTATGCTGCTTGAATTCCTGGCACTAAGAGTAATGAGTGGTTTGCAATGTCAGTTAAAGATGAGAGGCTCCAAAGTCAAGTAGAATCCTGTGAACATGATTCTCATGACACCCTGGCAGCACTTAGAAATCCTGTCTCTCTTGAATCCTGACAGGAAGATTAATGATTAAAGGCTTTGTCCTGGCATTCTTTTATTACAAAGACCTTATGCATGCACGTATACATGTACATATAACTTGCACTCAGAATTGTCAAATTGTGCTTTTCTCTTTTACCTTTTGAAATTGTTTCTTAGCAAAATTCTACAAACTGTGTAAATTTCTACTTGTTTCATATTAAGATAAACTGTGGGAAATAAACCCCTTCTTTTTCCCTTAATTTCTGTTTTACCTAGCAAATATTTATGCACAATATTGAAACAATTTTGGTAACAGGACAAACTTTTGGTGTGTCCATATTATTTGAAATGCTTTAAAAAAGTCACACAGAGACCACATTATAAATCTTGTCAAATTTCTTACCTTTAGAATTCACCGTATATGTCATATAAAGGTTTATAAAATATTAAGGGTTTTAATTAAAAGTAGAAGTTTTCTGGTAATGTTTCTGAATAAGGGAAGGATAAATAAGTTTTATTTTTCTAGATGGTTTGTTTTATGTCTATATCTTTTCTGGCTATTTTCCTGTTTCTGTTTTACACCAGATCATAATTATGGAATACTGGCAAAATAAAATCTTGGGATTAAACACCCATAGATCTACCTCTTCCCCTATCAAACAAAATAAGAAAATGTCCATGAAGTGGAGGAAGAAACAAAAATATTTCAACATTTTCACAAGTACTGTGGAATTGGATGTCTGGACTTGAAATTTTTTCAAGTTCTCTATAGACTTTTCAGACATATCAGGCATACTTCAGGGTCACTGGGAAATCCTAAGGGACTAAGGGAAACATAAATAGCTACGGTGAGGTCAACAGCATTTATACATCCTTAATTGTATTATTCCTACAGGAAGCTGCTAACAAGGAACCTCACTCAGCACACTATATATGTTACTAGGAAGATGAACAGGTGTTATTGTTCTCTACTAAAAATGCATGCTACCCAGATGTTTAATTAGTTTTTTTACTATTCTCTTTTTATTAAGATTTTTCTTACTAGACAGTGCTCTGAATCCCTATGATTTCCTCTTCTTATAGATGATAAAAGTAAACAAACTAAATAACAGATTATTGCAACAATTCAGGTGAATGAATAAAAAAATGAATAAAATAAAGTTCTACTGAAAATCATGCTTATGTTGAGTAAACTGTTAAATAAAGAAATATTGATTTTGTTTTCTGAATAGTTTCCTTTCCTCCATGTGCTCTGAAAGTATAAAAAGACCCCGAGTGTTTTAACTTTGTTTCTTAAAAATAAAAAACCAAAAAGAAAACAAGATATATAGCTACGTATACCTGTAAAGGTATACCTATACAGATCTCTCTTCTTCCTCTCTCTCCTATTTTTCCTCACTCCTCTTCACCACCCTATCTTCTTTACTTCAAAGCCTGCAGGTGTTTGACTACTAATTTATTAGCAGTTGTTCAGGTTTGCCTTTTGTCATTAGGTCAGTCAGTTACCCCAATCAATAAGCTTTTCATTATTGGCTATTTCCTATTGTCAAAGCAAAGAAAATTATCCTTTCTGATAGTCATTACAGATTTAGAACTTCTCATGGTTTCAGATAGTAACTCTGTGTCCTTCAACCTTAAAAGAGAGTCAACAATTCTAAGTGTGTATTAAGAGATCTAGGTTTAGAAATCAGTTGCTGATATTATTTTGTATATAACTTTTCAAAAGTTCTTCCAGGACTGAAATAACAGTCAGGTAGGTGTAGAATCATCATTGTAGTTTCTTACATTTCTAACAAGTTTGCTATGAGTATGTATACTCAGCATGTGTTATATATCTTACTATTATCCCAACTGTGTAACTAACAGGGATTCCCCTCTGCTTCCAGTCACTTTTCTACTCTTTAAACTGCTTCTAAGAGAACTCAGAGAAGTGAAAAGCTTAGCACAAATGAATCTAGCTTTATCACACGGAGATTCTGTTTATTCAGCTTGTAGGCCTGAATACATGAGAAAAATTCATCCTCACACCACTGCCAGCTTCTGCCTAAGGAAGTTATCTATTGAACACAATGGCGTTACTCATTAATAGAAAAGTACTTGCATGCAAACTGTTTAATGAACTAGGTGATCCTTTTGGTTCTCTGACTTTGTCCATGGCCCCATTACTAGCCCAAAATATAATATCATACACACATGTTTTTTTACCTCTCTGTTGACTTGCCCATCACTCCATCAGTCCTCTCCTCAAGAGCAAATGAGGGGAAAATACGATGGAAAAACTCGTGGCTAAAGAGAAGGACAGCAAAATCAATCACCAATTACCTTCACAGGCAAACCAGAATTTACCTGGGGAAGATAGTTTAGAGGAGGTTAGTGAGAAATAGAAACAAAATCAAGCCCACCTTCTCTAAACTCTTATCTTCTTCTCAGGCTCAAGTTCAGTCTTGACTCTTTTACCAGTTCCCCATCAACTGGTACAAAAGCACAGAGAGTGAGGGTTAGTCAGTTCATAATATTTAATCTCTGCTGCTACTTCTTCCTCACACTCTTCCCCTGCTCCAATATGTGGTTTCTCCAAAAGGACAGTCTTTCATGAACTGCTCCAACTTGGGTCTCTTCCATGGGCTCCAGTTCTTCATGAACTGCTCTGGCATGGGTCCTTTCCTCAATGAACCGTCCTTCCGGAATAGGTTGCTACAGTGTAGGCACCACACAGGTCACAGTTCCAGTCAGATAATCTGTTTCCATATGGACTCCTCTCCCTGCACCGCAGCTCCTGCCAGGAGCATACTCTGTTGCAGGATCTCTATGGACTGCAGCTTCCTTCAGAGCATATCCACCTACTCCAGTGTGGGGTCCTGCATGGGCTGCAGTGTGAGTGTCTACTCTGATGTGGTCCTGTGTGGGCTGCAAAAAGACAACGTTCATCACTATGGTCTTCTCTTCTCGTTGCAAGGGAATGAATGTCTGTTCTGGAAGCTGTAGCTCCTCCTCTCTCCCTCCTCATTGAGCTGGGTTTATGCCAGGTTGTTTGTCCCACTTTTTTCTCACTCCTGTCAACCAGTTGCTGCACAGGGTTTTTTACCCTTTCTTGAATTTGTTATCACGGAAGTGTCATCAGCATGGCTGATGTGTTCAGCTTGGCTCAGCAGTTAGTCCATCTTGGAGCAAATTTAAACTGTCTCTCTCTAACATGGTGACAGTTCCTGGTGTCTTCTCAAAGAAGCCACCCTGCAACCACATCATTACCAAAACCTTGCTACGTAAAGCCAGTACAGCCTCATGTCCAACAGAGGTTTTGTACTGCTTCTTTGCAAGACTAGAGCTTCATAGCAATACTTCTTATTCTTTTTCAATGTCCTGTTTTAAATTTCTGTAAATAAGTTAAATAAAAATTAAAAAAAATACCTTAGCCTGAAACTGACAAATTCCTTTGTAGACTTGTGGTGGTGGTGGTGGTTTGGGGTTTTGGTTTTTTTCCTTTTGTAATATCTACTGAAGTTCCAAATTGAAGACGTGTTTTGACATTAGCAAGATTCATATTGATTTTCTGGTCCTCTGTCTTTCCTGCAGCCCTGACTGAAATAAACTGAAATATCACTTTCCACCTTGGATTCTCAGTTTCAAGCTTTCAGCTGTTTACTAGAAACACCTCATGTGTCTGGACCTTCATTATCTTTGTTACAGTGTTCACAAATTTTACCTCCCATATCTGGTCATTCAGACATCTTTAGCCATGCACAAAGACGGTCTATTAACAGGACACACAGTTTAACTGGCTGACATGAAACACATGTAGGCTTTAGGAAGCTATAAATTGTACGGACCATTGCAGAAGAACCTCGAGGAGATTAGGTGGTGCACATTGTTCAGACTTCCCACACTCTTATACGAAGACATGATAGAAACTAGAATGTAAGCAATACCACGCACCTGGCTTCACTGTTCACCAACTATATGAATACACAAATAGCTAGGCCAATCCACTGCTTGCACCCGCCCATCACGCACACACCCACCATATGAAACCATATGAAAGCCAAGATATGCTAGACCCTGTTCTCCTCGCCATGGGTCAAAGCTCAGTGGTGCCATGGTCATCTCTCACTTGCTGTGAAACTCTACTGGGTTATCATTGGGGAGTCCCAGGCAGATTGAAAGGTAAATAAAGTCCTATTTTCTGACCTTGTATTGTGTTGTTCCTGCGCATCCCGACCTGTCTCTGGGTCCTTTACAAAAGCTAATCGTCAAGACATCCCACCTGGACAAGGCACCTTATAGACTCCATGCAAAATGTTCAGGCCCTGGGTTATCTACCTTTCCACCATGCGTAGATCTGTCAGCTGCCACCAGCTCTATCCACATGGGCACTGAAAAACAGATCCCAGATTACCTGAATGCATTATCATTTTCTTTTGCCATTAAAGATTTGATGCCTTTCTATGTTGGTCTTCTTCCTCTTGAATACTTGATCCATTAATGATCTCACCTCAATGGGGCCTGTCTTTGCAGTTTACCCTTTTTAACCTTTCTGTAGGCATTCTGATGCTTGCTTCTCAGATGTCTGAGTGGACAGTATACAGTTTTGTTCATCAAACCTCAGCCTTGGGCCCTTGATATGCAAGCAACTGAAGGCCTGGAGTAGGCAGGGAAAACAGTATAAAGGTTTCAGGCATGTACTAGCACATCTTATTTTGCAGGTCTCCTTAGCATGTCCTTGGGGAGCTACAGAAGCCTAACCCACCCCTGGTGCTGGTAAAAGATTAGCCTACTCATCTTCTATACATAGCAAGAAAACAGAGAAATTGAGAAAGAACTATTAAGAAGAATGTTTAAAAAATCCTCTGCTTTTTCATAAATAATGTAAAGAAATCTTTATATTTAGCATGTAAAATTAAACAATTTACTTTGTGATTAAAAGTACACATCTGCTAAAAAATTGCTGCCCTCTATTTGATTGATAAGAGGTTTACTGTCCTAGATATTTTTTTGATTTAATTTTAACTAATGATGCGAAACATTATTGCATGCCGACATCTAATCGCTTATTATAAATTTATAGATATATAATTTGAAAAAGGCCTCTAGAAGTTTCCTCCCAATTTTAAATGCAGTTAATATAGCAGAACTGAAAAACTGTTCTTTTCTGCATTTGTACTGTTGATTGCAGCAATAATAACACTAATTGCCTATAATCCGGTAAAGTATAATTATACCTAGCTTGATTTAAACAAAGATGTGGGTATTTCAGAATTAGCATGAAGTATTGTATGAATAATTCATAAGAAAAGATGATTAACAAGACTATTTTGTAGACCTAGTTTGAATAAATATTCCAACTCATTTATGGGCACATTGTGTGGGATCCTTCTTATCTCACTTCAGCTGTCTAACAAATAGTAAACTAAGTCAAAATTGGTGTCTTAAGAATGTCTCCATCACTCTTGAAGAGTAACCAACAACAAAAAGGCAAGGGAAAATATTACTCTTGGTCAGCCTGACCAGTACTGTAGCAATTGCCATCTGAAAACATCTACACTGTAAAAGTATTCTGACAATACCTGTCAACACCTGAGAACAGGTATTAAACAAGATTTTTGAGAGCCTTTAGAATGTTCTTCAAGAGCGGAAAAAGTATCACTTCACTGATCTATACACATCACAAGCTATTTTAGATTCATAATTTCTATATTTGATTAGTGCTTACTTCCACAATTACAAATAAGTGAAAGAATCATCAATTAGATGCTAATTTTGAATCCATTAACTCTTATTTGTGATAATAATTTAGACCAAAAAGAAGCAATCATTTTAAAAGGAGCCAATGCTTCAAATCAAAGATGCTTTAAATGGGATATGCAGTATAATTTGCTATAAAAGTTGTAAAACTCAATCCTTTAAGCACATTTTAGTTTTATTATGCTCATTTTTCCTCTGATTAGGTTTTAAGGAACAATAGATTTCCTTAACTCTTTCAAGTTCAAGTAGAAAAATGTAGAGGCTTTTCATTTTATTTCTAAGGTCAATAAAAGTATGGCAGAGGATAATACAGGATAGTAAATATGCTTAGGCAATGAAAGTAAAATAAACATAATACTAAGTGCAGATAAAGTAGGAAAAACATCATAGAAGCAAATGGATTGGTTGCAACATTTCATCTGGAAGTTTTGCTTCTAAATATACATGCCTTTATTGTTTGTTTTCTCCATGGATGTAAGACTTATATCCTTACCCATCCCTGCAATACTTTTCAAACACACTTATCTCTTTTCTGAATTATTTATTTTCATGCTTCCCTTTATTTTAAAAAAACCCCAATCATTGAAACTGAAATAAAAACATGGTTCATTTCAAATGTTGATGAAAACATCAAGGGCAGGGGTGTCAGACTCACGGCTCCTGCTGTTCACTTGCTCCTGCTCCTGCTCCTGCTCCTGCTCCTGCTCCTGCAGTGTAACACGCCTTGCACACACTGCACACGTAACTAGCACAAGCACAACGGCAGAAGCATGGGGTGCAAGGACCTCGGCACTGCTGCGGGGCAGAAACAAGGTGCCAGACTGGATTGAATAAGGCGGAGGGCTGTATTCAGCCTGCGGGAAGTGAGTTTGACACCCTTGATCTAGGGGAGTGATTTGCATTTCCTACGAGAAAAAATATCAGGTTTTATGTTTTAGTAGTTATGTATAACTAACCAGAAATTAATTCTGTTTTGAAATTTTCCTTGTTTGCCTGGCATGGTTTTTCAACTATTTAGAAAAACTGAGCAAACATAGACCCGTAAATTGTGAATGCAGAGAGTGAAGAAAATATGCTCCTAGCATTACAGAGTAGGAAAGGAAGGGAAGACACCTGTAACCTTTTTATGAACAGCCCTAGAGCTGAAATGCATGAGAACTGCAAGCTGAAATTTGACATGGAAATAGCTCTCATTTAAATGAAGTACCTATGCTTTCAGAGAAAATTAATTTTGACTTTACTAAGGTGTGAGCTTTTGAATATTGAATGCAGACTACTGTAAAAAGACTTTAAGCCTCCCATTTACTTTCTACTTTTCCCTTGTTTCCTAAAGTTTCCCTTCCATATGGAAATTAAAAGTAGACAACATTTCTACAGTAAATACTGAATTTATTGTTTATTGCTGCAGGCTGGTACTATCTCCTGTTTATTTCATGGAAATGAAATTTTTAAAGCTGCTTTTGACCTTTCTGGTGGGTTTTTTGTATGTTTTATTATAAATTATACTCTTTTCAGTACTATCTCCCTCATTAAGGAATCACTGTGCTTTCTCTCAAATGGCTTTTGAGTTTAAAAATTTGTCAATTCTATATTTTGTAGGCGTGTGAACATCCACAAAATTGAAACTCAGATGAGTATCATGTGGCCCTGACTACAAGAATTCTTTCCTCAAGAGGCCTTTATTTCTCTCACATAATCTTAGATTGGATTTCAGTTATCCTTCTAAGTCAATGTAGCTACTGCAGCAAACTGTAGCAGCCTTGGTTAACTTTCAGCCATTAAGAATAAAGTACTCCTATTAAGTGATTTCATAACTAATAACAGTCTTGCCATATTAGAGTGAAATAGGCTGGATTCAAATTAGTCTCAGATGGCTGAAAAAGTGACCTTTCCGGATCATTCTTTATCAGGACTTCTATATCTGAATCAGGTAAAGAAGACAGTATTTACTTTAAGGTTCCTTTGCATGAGAGACTTTATAATAAAGTATGAATATCTTTCTGTCCTGAGAACCCAAGATTACCTCCTAATGAATGGATCCATTATTTTCTTCCCGAACAAATTTACTGCTTCTCAAGACCTCTCAGAACTTTTGCCTTAATCAATCACTTCACTTGAAAGCTGCCAGCATAGGTTATGGAAAATGTGGCATTATTCTAGCAGCTATAGCTACTAAGTAACTCACGTTGGCCATGGATAAGTTGAACATTGGTTGTCCCCGATGACACCAGGCCTGCTTGCAAATCATAGAGTACACCTGTTTCCAAGAGGCAAAAGGATGCTTAACAAGGGATTTAAACTAGATGTGAAGAGGGCTTGCTGAAAGTAAGCCTGGGAATGGTGCTCCGGTGTCTGAGGGACAATGTGCTATTGAGTCCCTTTGGTCTGCCTCCTTAGAGAAGGTGGGGGATAGTACCCCTAGTGGCAGAAAAGATGCAAAGGCTGGGTTATAAATGACAGCGAGTAACCACTTAGGAACTAAGACTATTTTCCTCAGAACAGTGGCAGGATCAATAGCTCAACTGAGATGCATCTACACCAATGTACGCAGCATGGACAACAAACAGGAAAAATTAGAAGTCATTGTACAGCAAGAAAACTATGATATAATTGCTATCATGGAAATGTGGCAGTACAACTCACATAGTAGTGCTGCCATGGTTGGTTATAAATTCTTCGAGAGAGATAGGCAATGAAGAAGAGGTGATGAGGTAGCCCTCTATGTTAGAG